>JAHZNI010000530.1:0-21935 GCA_027744415.1 Seira ritae
CACCATGTGTTTACTGCAGCGGTACAGAGAGAGCGCTGTAGGTATCTTGAAACGAGAGATTTGTAGTAGCTGGAATAACACTAACAGTAACGATAACGATTCCATGAGCTCATGCAATGCATTGTTTCGTGGAGATGTTTGAAAACGATAGGCTTCGCTGCCGTATTATTTTGATGAAATCAAGTTCGCAAAATTTCTAATTATTCTATTCACCTGAATCACTCGAAGTTTTTTAAACAAGAATAATTATCAATTTAATGCAAGAAATGATAAAGGATTTTAAATACGGTGCCTGAAAATATGGTATCTTACTAAATAAGTCAGCCCCTTCAGGAATACTGATGTCTGACATTGAAAATGGCCAGACCTTCATCGTGTGTGGACTTTAGAGTGGCCTAATCTTAGTACTGCATTCTAACGTCAACAACAGAAATAAATGCCCTTTAAGTTAATTTTTCCTAATTGTAAATGCATATTTTAATTGAAGGATGCATTTAATTTATTCAAATAATTTTACAGTGTTGAAATATTTAGTGTAAATATAAATGATGTACTGAAAAGAGCCAATAATGAAAAAGTTTAATTTAAGCTTGGTGGGTGCTTTTTGGGGAGAGAAGATGCAGAGGTGTTGTGTAGTATGCCTGTTTCAGAGCCAGAGCTACCATGCATGAGTTTCAAGCAAAGCATGAGAACAAAAAGAAGAGCAAGCGAACCATTTTATTCCCATCTGCTTCTCTCGTTCTAGGCTAGTAAGCTTTGCTATTGGGCTTGGCTGTCTATGATGTACACAAGCGTACAGCAGCAGTGCAATAGGTAGGTACATTTTCAGTTTTACCCTCTTACACTGCCCGTTTTGTCTTTTGGATGTTGTATTTTATTTTGTACATTGTACATCTTAATATGCCCCGTGTTCATTGATATAATTTTGCTGGACATGGTTATGTGTTTCTGAAAATGATCATGATGATGTCATTTGCCATTTCTCCGTGGATCTACAACATACACTTGTAACACTGAAGGGTCATATCCGGTACTCTATCATAGCACTAAGACAGGAGAGCGCTTATTGAAAATCGTCCCTTTCAAATGTTTTTATTTTGCAACGAAAAAATACTGTCGACGAAGATTGTATTTTACTCTCTGGAAAGCACCCGGTCGACAATGACTAAATATATATTGCTTGCATGATGATGATAATAATTAAGTCCTGTAAAGCCAATACTTATGATTTAAAATTTAACAAATCAAACAGTTCAGTATGGAATCCAAAATATTACCTTTTTTAATCTGATGATGCGGCAAAATTTTGCGAAGTAATATTGCCAATGAATGCCAACAAAGACCGGACCAACACAACAGCTTTAGAAGTCTTTCGCGGAAGCGTGATCCTAATAATAGAGTGCCGACTGGAGAAGTCCAGTTCAATGCCGGGAAGAAGAAAAATAAAATATTATTGGACTCTTTGAGGCAGCTCTTTAAATACATACTTCAAATACCTCCTACTTCCCGTTCCGAAAGTCAAGTAGGCTTTGGTATGTCGCACAATTCTACATTATAAAATGCATTTTTATTAAGGGAAACGTCAGAATGAAATAATTTTGCATCATTTCAAAAAACAGCTTCGGGTTTACCCCAGCCATACATACAGTCGAATAATGCATTAATATCTAGGTCAGGCCAGACTAGACCTGTTGTTTAAGGTATGAAAGGAATGAGGATTTCAGTTCAATGAAAAGCATTCCAATGTAAGGAACTCGAAGGGAATTTTATTTTTATGGGATACTCAACTCCGACTCACAAGTAATAAAACAAAGAATGTCGCCTGTATGAACGGGGAAACGTTAGGAACATTAAAGCATTCCAATGTAAGGAACTCGAAGGGAATTTTATTTTTATGGGATACTCAACTCCGACTCACAAGTAATAAAACAAAGAATGTCGCCTGTATGAACGGGAAAACGTTAGGAACATTATTAACCTGCTTGAAAGAAAAACTTAATAAGCTATATAAGAGTTGTACTTACCAACTACCCACTTACTTCGAAAACTTTCTTTGGAAGACGTAGTTTCCAGTAGAAGGCTGGTATAGTAGTAGTAGTAGTTGGTCGCGTCAAGGGAATTCGTATTCATAAAGGAATTCATTGAAGGAGACTGGAACTCTGAGTAGTCCCACTAGGTTTTATTGGTGTGATCCTGATTTTATTTCATAAATTTTATTACGCGACTTTTGAGATTGAAGTAGTATGTATTACAGTTATAAGTGCGGCTATTACGCTAAAGCGATATAAATTACTCGTGCTGTATTTAATGTGGTACTGCTGAAATATGTGCTCGACAATTACAGAACGTGATACTTTACAAACTCCAATAATATGAGACTAATTAAATTTAATAGCAACAATGAAAGTTGTTTGTGACTCTGAAGCTAAAGAAGTAGTTATTCATTGACGACGAAGACGAGGAGGATGAAGAAAGGCGAACGATTGCAAAACTTTCCTGGTTTGTTGGACTCCTTCCACAAGACTTTCTCGGAGGAAAAGCAACTTCTCATGTCGTATTTTACTTTGAATTCATTGACGACGAAGTCGAGGAGGATGAAGAAAGGCGAACGATTGCAAAACTTTCCTGGTTTGTTGGACTCCTTCCACAAGACTTTCTCGGAGGAAAAGCAACTTCTCATGTCGTATTTTACTTTGATGGGGCCATGAATGATATTATCGAGAAGGAGGAAGAACATGCAATTCACGAACATGCAAAATGACCCTTGTCAATAATGTCATCCGCGCCCATTCCATTACATTATGGGCTTATACTTTATGTACTACACTACCTTATCGACAAAGGGAGAGGCAAACTTCTTGCATTCATTAAAACCTTCAAGTTTATGGCCTACATTTCAAATCCATGCAGTTGGCAAGTCATAAATAAATTTTAAACTAGATTCAGGCATTAAAAGTTATATATTATTTTTTAGCATTTTGTTTGGTCAAATGGCTCCATTGACTTCATGGAGTTTTGCTTTATTACCTAAGTTTATTGATTTAAATGAACCCAACGGGGATAAAAGGCGAAGAGCTTGACTTGGCTTTGAATCTTTTCTCTAGTGGGCTGGCCTCGCTTCAAAAAGTTTACAGAGGCACGTTATCTGTCATGCAAAATACGCAGGCCTTAAGTTATAATTCTCATTTACGAAATTGGACTAGAGCGATGGGTATTTATGGCTGCGCACAAGCAAAAAATATATATTATCCTGTTTTTGTTACATTATTTTATTAGCAAATGTGTTCCAAACAATAATGCTCTATTGGCCATTTGAGATTATTGTCTGGAGGGGGAAAAAGCGAAAGAATATGTAGGGTGTAAATCATATTGTTTTGGACTTGGTCTCTAGACTTTCCACTCTGCCTTTTCGGTTTCGCTTTTATGGTCCGAGTGTCTAGTGATGCATGCCGGTGGTTTTCCACTTTTCCTCCTTTAACGGTAACATTCCTATGTGTGCTGCTGTAATATTTAAAGGTTTCCCTAGCAAGAGTTACAGCGGAAGGGCTACATGCGACATAAACTTGACTCTTTACAAGACAACAACAAGCTTGCTTGTTTCCTTCCCTACGAAAGGGTCCAGACCCAAGCAAGCAGTACACACACAGTATCTGCGGTGTTCTCCCTTTCCCCGTGGAAATTTATAACGATTCGTTCATCGACTTTGGAGGAAGATGATGGTAAAATTGATAAGGGATCTGGAGCAATGTGTAGTACTTTGTAAATTTTTTTCGTGGTTTGGTTTTCCCGTTGTTGGCGGACGAGGAGAAAGAAGACAATGACAACGCTCTAGTTCATTCGATTCGATTTCATTTTGTAAAGGCTGACGGCAGCAGCGATGGCAGTGGTGCATGATGATCCAACACTGGGCGTCCATCATAACATTAGGGAAAGTACCTAGGTTATGCAACCCCCTACTAAATCGTTCCAAATCGTTGCGTTGTCCTCCTGTTTACGTGTTTTCTGTAGATATGGATGCTGCATAGCTTCCTTTACTAGCCAATATAATATATATGTATGGATCTTCCTTCGCTGTTGGCCAGTCAAAATTCATGGACTCCGGTAGATATAAATCATTGGAATTATAATGCAGAAACCCAGTTTGATTCTCGGCGGGTTCGCTCTTTGGTGAGGGAGAAGCGATTCGGGGAAAATAAATGTCGTAATTTTCTACAATTTATTAGATCATAATTGCTTCTTTAAGTTGTTCATCACAGATGGTCTATTATGATTACGGGACAAGGACACACAAGGCAAATATTATGCGCCATTTATCCTCACAGATATTTATCATGTACGTGTAGGAATATACAAAAACGGATGAACATGATTTTTTCATGTTGGAATATTACCTCGACCACTGCCAACAGAACGTACGAGTTCAACGAGATATTTCGATCCAGTTCACCAGAGAAATCGTGTCGGAATTAAAGCTATTTTGGACGAGAATGGGAAGATCGATGCACTCAATGTTGTTGAATTAATTGGAGAATACGCAAAAAAAACATCAACAAACTAAGTCATTTGTGGTCATATTCTTTATTACCAAATATTTCACTAATTAATTAAAAATGTAGGAAGGATTGTTAATGTTTTTCTTTCTGCAAGTTGAGAACACATGCTAATGACCCCTTTTAGTTGAATAAATATACTATGTAAATACATGTTCCTTATGCACAACAAAACCGCATGGGCAAAGAGAGATACTAAGAACTTGGGTATGTAAGCTCATATTCTGGTCAGATGTGATGTTGGCTAAGTTGTGTCTCGAAGGGGAAATGGAAATCATGTTCGAGTTTTTGTGATATGGCGTTTGTTCCGGACAAAATGTCCATCACTATAGTGTCGTTGTGCAATTCCATTAATATTTCATTCCTTCATTTCCAGGAGAATTTCCATAAATAGATAAACCGTTTTGTTTTTTAACACTAAACAACTCCAATTTGGCTCTCCCTTCGACTTCGACTCAACACACTCGTTTTTGCTTGAAAATCCGAAAATGAAAATGAAAACATAATACGAAAATTATCTTTTCCGGTGTGCTTACAATTCCTCCCGTTGCATTGTAAATCTGAAGTAAAGCGCTGTAAACAAAAAAAACAGGACTCGAGCATACCAATGCAAAGCAAACCACCATTTCCTTCGTAATACGCTGACAAGAATGCTTAACAAATTTACTCAAGTCACTTACACTGCCATTTCTAAGAAAATGATATCTCTTCTTCCAATTTGTCGCTTCCTGAGAACATTTCATTATACTCGTTCTTGAACACAACATACATGCATACATACTTAAGTCAAGTCCATTCTCTATTGAGTGCTTACGCAGAGTCGTTTCGCTACAATATATTTTTTCATATATATATTGCATGTCAAGAGAAAATTGTATGAATGCAAATGCGTTTATATATCAGTCGACGAGATTAGAAAATGTATGCACTGCAGAGACTTCAGCCATTCATTCATTCAAAGGAGATCAAGTCACTTACACTGCCATTTCTAAGAAAATGATATCTCTTCTTCCAATTTGTCGCTTCCTGAGAACATTTCATTATACTCGTTCTTGAACACAACATGCATGCATACATACTATACTTAAGTCAAGTCCATTCTCTATTGAGTGCTTACGCAGAGTCGTTTCGCTACAACATATTTTTTTATATATATATTGCATGTCAAGAGAAAATTGCATGAATGCAAATGCGTTTATATATCAGTCGACGAGATTAGAAAATGTATGCACTGCAGAGACTTCAGCCATTCATTCATTCAAAGGAGTCATAGTCATAAGCCGATCCTTAACCCCATCTAAAAAGGAAGCTATAGAAGAGTATCATCTATTTTTTAATGAAAATCTTGATCGAATCTCTCTCCTTGCCTGTAGTAAAGGGAGTAAATTTGGTGACCCAGCGTGAATTCCCTTCATTTCTCTCACTCCATCACTTCATTATTTCATTAATAATTTCCCTGCCTGCAATGCGCACATGCGTACGCACGTGTTTAATAGAAATAGAAGCCATCTTAAGCCAAGATCTGATCAAGCAGGTTGAGCAGAATGCAGTGGGGAGAAAGAATACCCACCCGCCCACTCAATTGGAAGGAGTAAGGGTTAAGGAAACTTCCTTATAAGCTTAGACAAAAGTTAAATTACTTACATTACATAAAAGCCCCCTGCCGAAGGAGCACAAAGTCAATATTTTCCCACATTTTACATCAAACAGACCAGCAGACCACTTTGAAGCTTTTACTCCTCTCAGTAGTGGGCTTCCTTCGTGGACATTGAATGGTTGAATGGCAGTAATGGTTGCCCGATTTCTTTTTTTGTGAGAAAACGCATCTGCTCATTGAATTAGTTTCATAATAAAAAGCGATTTTGCCCTAAGCTAAAAGCACAAGGTTGGCGTTGGCACCATCAGACTTGACGCGGACGTATGACTTAAGTTGAGTTGACTTGACTCCCACTTTCCTGCTCCCCCGCCATGTACATATGTATACCTATGTAGGTAGCCATTATTCATGCCTAATACAATCATGTACATGTTACTTTTTAACCTGATTTACCAATTATGTCTGTAAACGGAGGCTTTTTGCATTTCCTTCCTGGCTGTTCCAGTGCCTTCTTCATTTTTCACGGGAGTTTCGTTTGCTTATGTAGAAATTTGTAGCTTGTACGTGCTCATTTCAAATTTTGGCTTGTTTTCACTCTTAACCCTCATATCAACATCAACCATTGAGCTTTTTATGTAAACATGCAGACAAAACCAATCTGCTCCTTTCACCTTCCATAAACATTCATATTATGTTGGGGGGATACGAGGTAGTAAAAGTTTATTGTGTTGCTAATACCCATACAAGAACGCGTCTTTCATCAAAAATGAGGGAGGAGGAAGTTTGATCAAATGAAGTGGAAAGGGCCATGAACGTTTTATTAAGGTAAATACTGGACTGTGGAAGCATATGTGCTTATGTATTTTTAAGTAGCCTGAATTTCATATTTTTTCAAAAGCTACTTTTTCTCTGCCATGCCATAAGTATTTTTAGCAGAGTAAAAAGAGACGATATTCAATCCTGGTTTAGATAATACTATTTCTCTGCAGTGCACTTACCATGAAAATATGAATACTTTAGCAGTAGAATATAACGCAGGTAATTTATATTCATTGGTGTATAGCGATCATGATCATGATCATATTCCGGGTGATGACATGACATACGAATAAGAAAGATGCATATAGGGAGCCAAGTTAGAACTCAGCTTCTACAAAAGGTATTAAGACCCATGCCAGGTAATCATGATGCCATGAACATGACGTTATTATACTTAAAATTGCAAGAAAAAGCAGATACTTTGAGTTTCTTTCGTGATAACATGAAAGAATTTTTTTAGAATGAATGGCGCCGGACGGACTAGCATCGTTGGATCCTCTTGTCCAAATTGGATTCAAAGAGATTATTTCCTTTGAAAGTAAGTATCCGAGTTTGTATGGAAATGCTCGATGGAATGGGAAGAGATGGGAATGTTATTATGATGCTCGTAATTTGAATATTCATTCAAGCAATCCTTGCCAGGATATTTATCTATATAGGTACCTACTTTTACCTGATTTCTTGAGGTAGGAGATTTCTGTCGAATGAATCCGATCTAACGAATGTGTATGCTTTTTTTCATTTTCCTCGTCCAGAATTATTGTTTTTGTCTGAAGCCCACGCACGTCAAGGCTCTCATTTTCTTGATCACCATGGCGGGCGGATGTGGATGGTACCAGGGCTGATTGCTATCTCAACTCACCAGTTAACCTTGCAGTCTCAGCTCAGCCCCCCTGAAGCTCCCTAACTTTTGACAGGGTGTATAGTTGTTGATGCCGGATCTGGATGGTAATTTATTGTGGCCCATAAGACATTAATAATATCTTAACATGAGTTTGGCATGAGAGAACGGTATTTTTCGTGATGCATATATGTCTCCCTCCTTCTCCCAGTTCTATTTCCCTTCTTCTCTCTTTGGTAATACACATTATGATGATGACTGATTACGACATTTTACGTCTCTGATGAGCACATTAGCTGCAGCTTACACTTCTCGTGGGAAAACTTTCTATTTATTTCTTCTTTCTCAGATCGCGCTCCTCGCCTTTGCCTCCTCTTTGAAGTACTCTTTGGTCTCTGAAGCAAGCCAGTGCAGTGCTGGTGCTCAAACAAAGCTCAATTTCTCATGATAGAATTTATGTAGCAGAAATACAGGGTACTACTATCGGTAAAAAAAACTCTTCCAGGGCTAAAGCTTACATTAAGTGGAGCTCATTGATCCTTAAGCTCTCAATGTGATCCATGGTCAGGTACCCCTTCCTTTCCGTGCACTTGTAAACTGGCGTGGCGTAATAAGAAGCGTAATCACAACAAAAAGAAGGAGCTCGCACATCATTTCAACTAACTAGTTCTCTGTTTTTTTCTTTAAGTTTACTGACCCTACAGATCATACCTCTAAAAGATTAAGTGTCTTGCCTTTCTTCAATTTCCTTTCTGGAAAACTATCTCAATCTCAATCAACTACCAATTTTTCATCGTCCTTCACGAACTCATTTTTTAAGTGAAATACGAGTCTCAGAAGGAATTCTTGTTGGGCTTTTATTGGTGTGCTCTAAGGCTGAAGAGTCTTTTTCAAAGTTCAAATGCTGTACTTAAAACGGAGAGATATTGGTAACAGAATTGGAAATGCTACTGTTTATAAAGGGATTACTTGCACTTACTCCACACTCCTTTTAAAGATGTTTTTGTCCACAACAAGTGTATCCCTTCCCCTTCTTCTCAAATCTTGCTTATTTTTTTAAAGAACATTATTGGATATGTTTAGAATGCTTTACTTACCATAATATTTTCCTTTGCCTTTCTTTTTCTTTTGCTGACAAAAGGAAAGACATTTCTTATGAAGAGCATCTCAAATTTTACAGAATGGAAATGGCCATGGCCATGCCATAGTGGCCTGTGGCCTATACCCCCACTCATAAAAATTACGTTTCCAGAAATAATATTGGCAATAGTTGGAAAAGTATGCATTGCTTTGGCGCCTACGTATAGTGTGGTGTGGTGGTAGATTGTAGTCAGAATGAAAACTAAAATGGGAAGAAAATTTGTGGGTCGTTGTATTTACACCCTTTCTTGTTCAAGCAAACGCTAGCAACTTCCGCTGCTGCTAACTCATTCTCATTCAGTCTTGGAAGAAGAAGAAGGAGAAGAAACGTTTGTAGTAACATCAATATTATCATCATCGTCCGGTCCGATTTGTTTGCTTCAGATCAAACGAATACTGGGATTGAAGCCTTTATTGTGGATCGTTCACAAGACTACGTTCAATTACATTACGCTGCTTTATAGGACGACCAAAAACCGTAATGCCATTAGGCATTAGAACTTTACTCCGCAAGCCAGAGAAGAGATGCGAATGCGATGGATGAACAAATAGCTTTCTTCTGCTAAATTTTTGGAAAAAAAGGTAGATATTTTTTTTGGCAGATTCTTCAGCATTGATGTTGATGTAGCTCTTCAAAGAAAGCTAACGCTTTCGTTCTCCCCGCTTATATTTATGCATCTATCAGGATAAGTGGTCTAGTGGAACATGCACTTTTGTAAGACGCAACCAGTCTCATTTACTAAATTGATCTCGTAACCCATTTACTTTCTCTCCCTTCTTATATTTTACCCAAGAAAATTCCTTGACGAACTAGAGGATTTTGGAGTAAGCGGGGAGAAAATCTTGAAAAAATCGCAGGAAATGTGAGGAAGGGATAAGGAAAAAGAAACAAGAGGGCAATATTGCAATAAATGCCTACTCCTTGTTACTATTATTATTATTATCATTAGAAAAAATAAGGGCTTCGCTATTCAACTATTTCTCAGTAGAAAAATAAATACATAGGTAGGCTGGCAGTATTTCGTGCCCACAAAAAGCCAGAAAACAGAATCTATTTGTAGTTGGTGAGTGTAAGTAGTAGTATGTCTCTATTTTTTCGTATAATGCTTCAAGTGTGTGTGGCAGGCGTTCGAGGAGGGGCGTTCCGCTGTTATTGCATATTTCATGGGGAACCCTTTTTTCCGTATGTATATTTTTTCCATGGAAAACAAAGTTTAACGGACAATGCTAGACTCTTGCCATGTAAGCTTGAGTCTGACTCTGTACCTATCCGTTCTGTTTCCCTCAGCTTCTGGAATTCCCACAGAGATCTACTTTCCTTCCTTGAAAAAAAAACAGACGAGGTCAAAATCGCATCCGAAGAGCAGCAGACTCTCTGGCCTGTTGCAAAATATAATATGCATCATGATTATTTATTCTTTTGAGCAATGAGAACGAGTCAAAAAGTTAAGTCGAAAATGGTAAACTATCCATCCACCCCGGGGTATCCTTTGGAGAGCTCGTAAGATATTGGATAAATAAAACTAACAGGATTCTCCACTTATCCACATCATTTTCAGCGTCCCTCTTCCGCCCAAACCAAACTTTCATGCAAATTTAAGATTTGAATGAAGTCATAAAGGAAGCGATAAGCTTGCCGCGCGCATTGTCTTGATGATCCAAATAAAAAGTTGAAGAGGGGAAAATGAAAGGAATGCCTCCTGCCATTCATCAGCACCCACAAGCACACACTTTCGGATTGCTTTCATGATGCTGATTCATTATGACTCACTAAATAGAAAGTCACAGCCACCGCGATAATAATCATGACAAAGTACTAGAGAAAGAAAGAAAGAGAGAGATAGACCATTGAAAAACTTCAACGAAGAATGGAATGGAGCATTTCTTGTGCAAAAACACTAGAGGACATGCAGCCATACACACGCCGGATGTTTTGTTGGGCGAACTGCCTAGTCCAAAATACAAGAACATGCCATTCTTAAGAAATTTCGAGTGCTTTTCTTTTCCTCATTTTGTGCAATAAGCGCTGCGTAGGAAGAAAAATGAGCAGTGTGTATCCAATTTAGTAAACTTTCATTCATACATTATTGCAGTAATAAAAGTAATAGAAGTCGTTGAGAACAGGAGGATAGGAGCAGTAGAAGGCTATTATGGTGGTGATAATCAGGAGAAGATATGATGATGGTGATATTTTGTACCGCTTTCACACAATCATGATTACAAAGATGAAGATGATGACTGGAAAGCAAGTAAAAGTTTAAACATGTGTGTAGTCCTAGTATGCTAGTGTGTAATGCCGAGAGGAGCAGTTAACGCCTACTACATATATTACTCGAGTAAACTTGGTGTGTGAGAGGAGGAAAGTTTATTTCACCTCGAATGTAATGCAGTAGAATTGTACATGGGATGCGGGAACGAGAGGCAGTATAAATTATATAGCAGTTTTCTCTCATAATTGCACTCGAAGGCATGCATTGCATCTCACACGGGATGCTTAATATCAGGCCAGATATCAGCGTGAGCTGTCTTGATATATGCCACACGGGAAAGTAATTAACAGACCATGAAATGAATTTTAGGAATAATGTGGCCTTTATCGGGATTTCAAACCAAAACCAGAGCAGTGTTTGCGAACTTTATGTGGAGTACGTGTTATCCAATTTTCATCTTCCAACTTCTTCATCTTACTGCATGCCTATTAGCACATCGTCCAAGGTTTATTTGGAAATGTTGAAAGTGAAACATAACATGTAATACGTAATGAGAAAACAGCAGGAGCGAGGAGGCTATCCCAAAAACCATATTTCATGGTGAAAGATTATTAGCAACACTTATCCTCTTTTGTTATGCAAATCCCTAATAGGCATTCGTCAGGTAAATGTGGACTATAAACATGCACGCTCATTATTTAATGAAGCTGTAATTAACAACTCGTCGCTAGTTTACCCTCAGAAAGTATCATATTATCAGAGAATTTATGTCATTAATATTAATAACACACCTTGCTCTACATAATGAAGAACTGCACATTCGGTGTAGGCCCTTTGATCAAGATCATCCTTTCAACCCGCAGTTCTCCTGTTCTCCATATTTTAATCTCAGTCTTATGTAATTAATGCCTCGGCCTCGACAAGTATTCGAATGTGATGCATTACATACATATATAAAATATTGCGCTTTTAGCAATAGAACAACTTTGATTACCAACCGAATATTACATACCTAAGTGTATCATTATCAGGCGTATTTAGATACATAAATGACAAAGAGAACTTGTTACATTAAGGAATTCACTAGAACTAATTACCTGTGGAACTTTGGGGATCTGTGAAAGTCACTCAGTGAGTTCAGTTACATACCTAATCAGCATTGATGCTTACAAGATCAAAAAGGACATTTATTTGGGACATTTTGAGGATGCATATTCGTGGTTTCCAGTTTTTTAATTAAAAGGGGAAGTAAAACGTTATTAATTTTCATATTATACATTTCTGAAAACTTTCGCGTGAGCATCCGAAAAAAGAAGTGGCTTGGTTTGAAGGTGTAAAAGCTTTCGATAAAATCTATATGAGTGAAGAGCAATTTAGGGTTTTATTGCCCCAGGATCAATTCATAAGTTTTTGATTTAAAAAAATGTGAATAATGCAAGTACTCATCTGTCATCATGTTCCACAGTGGTTCTGAAAGCTTTCCATTCTATTATAATTCTATTCATTAATTTAAATGACATTATATTAAACAAATGATCGATTCTATTCCATTCAATTCCAGCTAATTGCTTTCAGACTTAAAGGTTTTCATGTCATTACACCTAGAATCAATTACCAGAATAGGGTACTACGCAGAAACTGGCGGGCGCAAATGATATAACGAGTATGTACCTATAGCTTTAAAAATATCAAAAAAGAGAAACATTTTGGTGAAAAAGATGAAATGCAAGCTGAAAGACTTTCTCCAAATTCACTCGAGTATATATTTTCCCTCTTTCACCATCATCCACTTAAAAGAGTCTCATGCAAGTAAAACATCTTGATTTCCACCGTTTTCGATGGAGGAAAAAGTTGGGAATCATTTTGAGTCAATTAACTTCACAACCATTCAACTGCTCTTTTTCAACTTCTCGATACTCTAAAATTCTGTTTCATTATTGTTTCGACAAGTTTAAATTGGAGCTAGCACCATATACCACTCCTAGAGTTTTTATATACATTTCAAGACTAGCCCCTTGAAGTTGTGTTCTGTTTAGGAGACCACCCTCCTCAACTTGATGATGATGATCTACTTGACTTTTTTACCCGATCGCATCCTTGCGATTTTTTCCCCTGTTTTATTCCGTGGAAAAGTGACTCAATGAATTGACTGGTTGCTTCCTCTATTTTGTTCGACGGTAGTTTTGAACAGGGGGAGAGCTGGCGATGCCCTCAGTAAAAGTTTACGGGGAAGGAATAAAAATTTTGTTGGCACAGTCTCAATGATTCCATTAAACTGCCATTAGCAGCACACTTTTTTCTCAGCGAACAGAGAAAACGGTCACATGTTGTTTGCTTATAAACTAGATGAGTTCCGTGTTGTCGAGAGGAGTTAAGTTTGGCCAATACCTAATGCCAGCCTGATATTCTCTTATTGCTCACATTTGTAAAAAAAACATAATCCAAATCTCATAAGATTTTCTTGAACCAAACGTCTATGCATGCGCGATAGTGATATTATCTGGAATGTATAATCAAGAAAGCTGGCAAGTTTTTGTGTGTGAGGGGAAACAAATAAGTGAAAGTAAGCAAAACGCTAGACAATGGACGGTAGCAAAAAAACCTCCCAGGACTGAGATTGAAAAACTCTGAAGGAATGAGATTGAGATAGGAGAGAACATTTTTATTCAGTTTTTATGTGCATTTTCCCGATGGAAAAGTACGCATTATAGCTAGTAGGAAATGACATAAAAACGTTACTTATTGAACAGTGGGATATCGATTCGTTCGAACATATTGAGTGACATGAAACACTGCTGACCGTCGTCGTCATCAAATGGAGACATGTACGCCAGACAATAGAGAAGCCGATTTTTTTTTCAATGGTGGCTGTGTTGGCGGTTGATCGTAATCCCAGCAACTTCCTGTCGTTTTCCCAGATACGGGTTTTTTTTGGGGAGGAGGAGGGAGAATGTGAAAAGCTGCTGTTGTCATTGATGGCGATGGCCCGGACGGCTATGGCTTGGCTTTTGAGAAAAAGAAGATCGTTTGCCGTGCTGGTATGTAAGTCGTACGTTTCATAGTAGAGGCTCTTTTCTCCTCGCGTGAAAAGTTGACAAGATGGAAGGGTTTTGGATGTTAGCAAGAGATGCTATCAATTCCTTTCCATATCGGATGGCTTTCCTTCTCCCGCATCCAGCATGGCCGCGTCATTACTACTCATTGTGGAAGAAATGTCCAGCGGACGTGGTGGTGTTGGTAGAAGGTGATTCGTGATGTGAGACAAAATCAGGAACAATGACTACGGTTGCGACGCTGCCCCTATCATTATTGCTATTGGTACTATTGCTACTGTTCGTCGTGGCAGTGGCATTACACAACTCCGCTTGAATGAGCTCCTCTGCCGTCGGGATATTCTCAATCTCGAATAATTCGTTCGGTGCGGTAGAGGTATGGGTGGCGGAGGATTGTGGTGAAAAATTGGGCACATTTGTTACTGGCTCAACCATTACATCTGACATTGAAAATTCATTAAGTCCTCCAGCAGTAGTAGGAACGCAATGAGGTCCACCGGTGCTGCTACTGCTGCTTGTTGCAATCGCAAATGCTTTTCTCTTCTGACGTAGACTTCCACTAGGAGTCCTCAGGGAACCTGAGAAAGTCGGTGTATTACTACTGCATGGTGGCGCAGGAGAAATAGGTACAAAGCCTCGCTCAGATACCGTCGGCATATTCCCCGTCCCACTACAACTGAAATGTTTTCTCAAGGTACTGCTAGCACTTGCACAGTTTCTATAATTCACGTCGCTCATGCATTGGGCTTGGGCTTGATGCTGAGAGGATGATGACGATGTCCCAACCGCCACAATCTCATCATCTTCTCCACCATGTCGTTTCGATAAGACTCTTCTCTCTTGATCGAAACTGTCATCAACCACATTCTTTCGGCCCATTTGTGAGAGATATGGGGGGAGACACAAATCATTAAATACATTCATATTTTCTTCCTCATCGACATAATGTTCACAAAACACTGTGGTCGTGGTTCCGGTGTCTAGGCCTGATGAAGTATAAGCATGATGATGAGCACCTAAACTACTTGAGACAATTGATCCTCCTCCAGTCATCGTATTATAGCTACTATTATTATCCCGTCGACGTTTTAAACTAGCACTTGCACTACCGCTTGCGCCACAACTAATGCTACTTGTCGTTAGTGGGATTGGGAATTTGTCGTGTAAGGAGGATGATGACTGCTGCCGGAAGAATGTTCCACGGCTGCAACAGCTTTCACTCTGATGGCGATTCGAATGCTGCGACTGCTGCTGTTGTTGTTGTTCATCTTTAAATTCATCTCGATCCATCTGCTGCTTCTGGCGACGATGCTCGTGGCGTCGTTTCTCTCGTTCGTAGTAAAATGTAGCGAATATGAGAATGTTGAGAATTAGTAGGGAGCAACCGATCGCAACGGTGACCGAAAGAGCGGTTGAATACGTATGAAAGCCAAATGGTGCTTCAAGAGGGTCGATGCTTCCCGTCGAGGTGGGGGGAACGTGAAAATCAGCTGCAAGACATCAAAAAAATATTTTCATACATTTCATTTCAAAATTTTTAATGACAAATTAAGTATGCCATTTGCGGGGGAAATGAGAGGATGATGATGATGATTGTGGTAGCAATAATGCCTACAAAATACTTTTCTCAATATTTTCTCTTTCTCTCTCCTCACGATTTCCATAATGCGCTTTATTATTGCAGTCTTTTCAAGAGGCTTGTGTAATTCTCATTGTTAGTGCACCTGAATCTCGCTGCTTTTGTCGTTCTTCAGAATCCCCGGTGGGAACGGAGGCACCCATCTCGTTATTGCTCCCTCCAGCTTTATTTTGATTATTCTTGGAGCCGGAACGCTTCCTCCCTGAATCGATCGTATTTCCATTACGAGATGAATTGTAGCGCGTCTTCTTACCAGCACCACCACCACCACCAACAACGCCATTTAAACCCATGGCGGTATCATGTAGACCTGACGCAAAGATTGTCGGCTGGATCACAGAAATTTTTGATAAATTTTGTCCTGGCACCATTCCGTACACACTTATCTCGTGGTGAAGGCTTACAGCACTGGTCCCCTCGTAATTTTTCTGGTAGTCTGGCACAAGAAAGCGCCAGAATGAGAGCTTGTGAGCTCTATAATGATTTCTTACTTTAGGCCGTAAATCTGTAATAATAATAATGAAATTCAAAGGAATAAAAATTTATCCACACACACACGAGGATATAAATGGATGCTAAGTGGTGGTAAGGTTCGGTGGTGCTCAGTTTGTAAAATGCAACCGCTCGCCCTGCTCCTGCATAAAACCACCATTGCTCCTACAGAGATCTACACACTTTGAAGATGATGTATGAGTTTAATGTGTAGCTATCCCGTTTGATGTCAGAAAATAGCGAATAAATTAGGCAGCGACTCTTCCCCACAAAAAGCGATGGTAAAAGTGAAAGAACTGGGCAATTAATATTATTGCTTGTTGTAATCTACTGGACTGGAGCTACTATGCTATGTATTGCTTGCATTACTTTCTTTTGGGGAAAAAACTACTCGGAAAAAGTTACGCTGCCTTCGATGAGAGATAGGGATAATGAAATATGTATAAAATACCGGTTCGCAACGACTTGTTTTCCTTTCAAAGGAAACAAAAATAAACTTTTTATGAAGGAATAAAAGAGCTCAAACAAGGGAAAAAATTCTGCGAATCCTAGAGCAGCTCCAAAAAAATACGAATGCGGGTACAGTGAAAAACTTTTAAATATCATGAAAGGAGATGTAATAAAAAGTTCATTTTTCTTTTATTCATTAAACCTCTATGCACATACATAAAGCGGAGGTAGTTATCAGGGGAGAATTTCATCATTCCTCTTTCGCCATCCTTCTAAACAAAGCTTTTGAAATGTCTGCACTTTGCATCTCGAAAAAAGTTTGAGTGTCTGTCTGCAAGAAATTGGCGTGTTTTTGCATAACGACAAATTACTTTTTTGCTTAAATATCCCTACCTGTACATCTTGTTTTGATAAAGTACAACAAAGAAAATTACATCAGCCTGTGCCATAGACGCTTACTTATTACTGGTTTATGAAATGAACCGTCTGCTCTGAGAGATTCACAAAAACTATTTTAGGGGTTGGCTCTGGCTGCCTGATCAGTTTCAAGTTCCAACTCGATGGAACTAACGATGCATGATTAAAGCAATCTCAAAATCTAACCACCAATTCTTTTGAGTTAATGAACGTAAGACAATAGAATGACTGCTGCATTATCCACGGCTTTATGTGTATAAAACAAACTAGCTTCAACAAAATCTGAAAGCAAAAGGCTTTTAAAGGATTTACTACAGGGAAAACACTAATACGAACGCAAGACCCAGAAATTGACCACAAACTGAGAGCACTCCCTCAAATAACCCAAAAGGCAGAAATAGAACGACACTGGTTCGCTGGTTCCACCAAGAACATATTACAAAAACAAAGATTTCAGATTGGATTCCCACAGTAATTTTTCAAAATCATGGATTAGCGTCAAAATACCAAGTCCATTACATTTCCAATTAAAACTTCAACAATGATTTTGGTTGGGTATTCATGAAGTTAAAACACACGACTACGACATAATTATTCAATGTGTCAAGACTGGACTCACTCATTCAGAGAGGTTTATGAGAACACGCGATTATTTTTGACATTCCATCATTGAGGAAACAACATAAAGCTTGTAAAATGGCACCATGAAATTTCCATATGGGAAAAATTTCACGCTGGTGCCATTAAGAGCACCAGAAAAATACTCAACCCATATGAGTGCGAACTTGCTGTAAATAGTAGTGGTCTATATGTGGTGGGTGACAAGAGTGAAAGAACAAATGGAGTTTTTAATTAGTTCAAAGTGGAAAGCCTTGTAAAGTGGCAGTTTAACGTAGCGTAAAAGTCTGACATCCTCTTCGAATATAAACATTCATCCAATTCATGTGGCGCAATAGAAAAAGCAGTGTTTTGCTGTAGCTAGTGTGAATTGTGAAAGCAATGAAATGGACGTCACTTGTTTTCTATGTTGGGCCGTTTCACAGAATCGTAGTAAAGTATGTTTTTTATGTATGCATGCAAAATTCAAGTGACTTCCTGCTTTCAAACCACAACAAAAGGAAAAGAGAACATGACGTACATTACAATACATTACAAGTACGACTCACAGTCAGTTTTAACTTTTTACGTGTCTCGTATCTATGCGGCTTTCAGTTAGCTCCCTGAGCCTTTCATTTAAATTCAAGTCCCTGTCATTTTATAGATATTTTACTTTTGGTGATGGAATTAAAGCTTTACTTGATCTGTGCTGTGTGCCCACGAGGATTTATTTTTCACAAAAAAAAATCTGGATGGACAGCAACAAAGCCAAAAATACGTTAAGCGTAAAATTAAATCTGGAATGGATTTTGCTACGTGAATGAAACCAGGTTTGATCTTCGATCACTTCACTGGGGGCCAGCCATTCTCGATAAGTACATACATACATATTATACTTGATAGGATCTAAACCCTAAAATAACTTTTTTTATCTCTGCGAGTAGTTCATAGTTCATGGACTTACCAAAAATGAGATATTTCTTATCAAGTGAATCATACTCGGGCCATTCCACGTAAATCGGTTTTGGCTGATGATAATGGTGGTGATGAAGTTGCTGCTGATGATCTAATTCTATTTGTGTTCCCGTTAAACTCATCATATTGTCTCGGGACAGTCGCAATCGATTGTTATTGTTATTATGTGCAGCTCCGGCAGCGGCACGTTGTAGTTGCTCATCGTTGTCATCTTCCACTTTTCCATCTTCCTTAATGTCATCTTTAGCTCCTGTGAGCTCATCTTTGACTTTTCGAGACTTCCCTGAGGATGATCTTCCCTTGGAAGGTAGTGGATATGTAGCAGCACCGTTGTCGGCAGAAGTAGACGACGACACGGAACTTGTGCCCATCATCCCATAAGCTACTTTCGGCGGTGACTTAGCGTCTCCGTTTGGATTGCTACAAAAAAAGAACAAAATAATATTCCCTTATTCTCTTGAATGCATGCACTAACATAAAAAATATTATTATTTCAGAAACAAGAAACAAACTTCATAAGTATTCTGGGCGTATGCCCAAGACACAAATTCAATAGATTTCTAAGAATTGTAGAAACCTTCCCGTTCCGTAAGAGACTGAATTGCATCAAACCAACATGGCGGCCCGTATGCTTAAGACATATAAATTGGTATTCTCATAAAACGTTAGGTTATGTAATATACGACAGATGCAGACATTGCACCATACCAGCATCTAAAATATTATTTTCGTCTCTGGAACCGAATGCCATGCAAGTTCCATACCAATTGACATGTTCTGAACCAAAATGCATCCAATATTGAATTTTTGAAGGTATAGACAGCATTTAATATTAAACTTGTTTCAAAATTGCTAACTCCATCAAAAGTGAGCTTATCCGCCGATAATAATCGTTTTATTTCATAATACTCAACTCAAGAGAATCAAAACTTCTGTTGAGAATTTGCTGACCACTGACTTGCTCTATTTTTATATGTCAGGGATATCTGCTGGGAAGCACGAAAGCTTGAATGGTTGCAATAAAATAAAAATGTCTAGGAATTGCAAGAAAAAAATTTTATTTGTAATGTTGATCATGTCGATATTTTATATTAGCTCGTTATTTTTAGACTTTAAAACTCGATACAGAAGTTCTCAATTCACAGATCGGTATATGTAATATATGTATTTAGTGATAGAAAAGGACTTGCTATAACTGCATTAGGAAAGTTTTTGTGAACACAGTGCTTACGAACCAATCAAGTGTTTTACTTCTTGATTTCATCATCACGATGTTCTGGTGCTTTCACCCTTTGGATGTTTCCCAAGTAGAGAAAGTTTAGAGGTAAGTCAACTAACTAAACTATGTAAAAAGTTTTTGAACCGAGAAATGGTAGGTATATTCTCAACTGAGATAAGTATTTATGGAGTTGTAAGAGGATTTCCAGGTGACTTCCTATTTTACGACTGATACACTTCCACCGCACGAACTATCACTTCGCAGGTTTGAGAAAGATATTTTTATAGCCAGTTTTGCATGTGTAGTTTAGCTTAATAGTAAATTATTGCTCTTTTCCACGAGTTTTGTTTATTAAGCCATCATCATGTTCCTCAGAAAATGGTCATAATTTCAGCACTACACCTCGTATATAATGGCTTTACAACGTACAAAAAACCTTACGGCAGGCTCTCATCGTTTTCTTTTTCTTTGAATTGGTGTAAGGCATAAAAAGCCGCGAGTCTTGTGTAGTCAAGTCATGGCTCGGTGGTGAAGAAGTGGGCGAACTAGACTTGTCAGGACTTTTTTATACGACCATTCGTGACCAACATGAAGTCACATAGCTATTTTCATATTTTATATCCGCAAAATAGTGTATCATCATCGTCAAGATGCACATAAAAAGCAACCCGGAATTTTTCAAATCCATTTTTTATTATTATTTCATGCTAGCGTAGGGAGGAAAGAAGATCATGAGTCATGAAAATCATTTAATGTCCATAGTCTCGCTAAAATAAGTTCATAAAGATAGAGAGTGAAAGTACTCACGTTACGTGAATTTTTTTCCATATTCACTTGAAAGAGTAAAGTAAACAGTAAAAGAACTTACGATGTCCAAATGAAGTTGGCCCAGAGATTCATTATTGTGGCTGAGAGTTGCACTTCGTACCAAGTGAAATTGCCAGCAAAAAATCCCAAAGATCTCTCATTGCGTTTCCGCCATTTTTCCTTTCTCTGTTGCAGTTGGTGCTGGTCGCCAGTCTTTCCGGACCCGGAGATGATGTCACCAGTCTTTGTTGTGTGGACTCCGTTCTGATCAACAACATCGTTGTCGTCAACATGCTCATAGAAATATAGAGGGGCTCCGAAAATGTAGAGAAGATCTTCTCCATGAACGCAACCAAGTCTCTAAAAATGATGTAAAATGTACCGGTCAGTCGGAAAGGGAAGCATGGACATAGAAAAAGAAAAAGACGAAAGAATACAGAGAAGACAGCAGCGGCAATTTTTTCGTTCAAGTTGGATGGTTTCCCGTGAATAGTAGTGGGGGGATTCAGGGAGTATGCCAAACAAAAAGGGTCAAAGAAAAACAAGGATAACTTTTGGACACAAAAAAAGTTCAAAAACTTGGTTAATGGACGGACGTTCTCATAATGAACGGTCTGAGAAGGACTTTTATAACAAATAAATCACAAGTTCTTCTGAGGATGAGTAAAAATGTTTTCGTCCGTTTCATAAAAATTAAATCATGGCTCTCTGGAAGGAGAAACATGTAAGAGATAAATAAACCACTGCCTGGATTGTACATAAATGTACTTTTTTAATTTTGTAATATGAAGGTCTACAGTTTTACTACAAAAATAATGCTAGCTACAGTTACATGGCTTTGCCAAGAATGGGACAGCTTCCGCTCAATATTCATAAAAACTATAATTTTAATCTAAAAAGTTTTTCCAAAATAATTCCTGAAAAGTTGCGTTTTTTCTTCTTTCTTTTATTCAATCATCTTAACTTCAAATCCTTATCTTAACAAATCTCACAGTAACTATTTTATTGCTGAGTTGAGTAAGATGTTGCAACGGAGGAATTTTAAGGCAACGGCATCATATTATCATTTAGGCTTACGCTGAATGTTTTAGGACATTGGCAAGGTCAGTAAAAATTCTAATCTGGTGAT
>JAHZNI010000531.1:0-10359 GCA_027744415.1 Seira ritae
ATGATTCTCATCTCATCTGTTTTAATGGCTTTACCAAATAAGTACATAGTTTTATTGCTTCTCCCCGACTTATCTTTCTTGCATCGCATCCATTCCATTCCAAGCAGGACGGAGCAGAAAAAAGGGGTCATCTATTCCAAATGTTGCGTTCTGACTTTTCATAGGGAAATGGAAGCAACGATCGGCGTTTGACCTTCGTGGAAATTCTGGAGGCATTTCCTTACTTTTTTAAAAAGATATTTTCGTTCCCAAATAATAGCTTTAAGCAAAGTGAAGACGATTAAAAGGGAAAACGCAAAAATGAGTTTCCATTTTACGTATAATGGAGGTAAATGACTGAAAGATATTTTATCAGATTCCTCATTCCACATCAAAGCTTTTCCAGCTCCGGATTCCAATTCCAAATGAAGATGAGATTTTTTTCGCAAATGAAATTGCTGACGCTACTCTTTAAAATTGCTGCGTAATCTACGAATCCTGAATCTGAGTTATAAAAAAATTTCTTGATGACAAAAATGGAGAACTACGCACAAGATAAATATACATTCCAGCTGTCCTCGCTCACTTCTTACTTTGCTTTGCTGATCATTGCAATTTTCCCTTTTTAGCCTTCATGATTTCAAGAAAGCTTATGAAAAATGGAAAAACAATGCGTGTGGTAGGGAAATTCTCTGACAACTCGAAAACAAGTGTAAGTACAATAGTAACAAGAAAGGCTAAGGCTTGAGCTCTAGAAAGACAGGTTCGTTATTCTAACGAGTGACGCAAGCTATAGCGTCCCTAAGCAACTGTAATCATGTTGGATGTCAAATTTCCATTTCCTATACAATTTTAAAGGAGAACAAGAAACGAGAATTGTGAATTTATATTTAAAAATACCAACACTAGCACATACATCATCAACCTATCACATCAACGTCATTTCATTTCAAGTTGAGGAGTATACTTCTAAATCCTAAATTTTATTATTACATCTTCGAAAAAAATTCCTTAATTTGAAGGCATATGCTTGTCGCTCCGCTCTGATTTCTTGGAATTCGTGAAAAATCAACGCTTTCTAAGCTAGACGGAATTTTTTTGACTGGCATGGCCATGAGCTATAATCATGGATTCAATGGAATTGGCGTAGAGTACAAAACGCCCAAATATTCGGGGTAATTCACTCCTCTATATTTTACACCACCGCCCTTAAAACGAAATTTAATGCTCTGTTTAACCCACTCGGAATTAAATAAGTTTGGCGAAGAGTAACTTGCTGCAGAAATTTATTTCTGTCAGAACTACTTTAACTTGTAAATGGGAAAAAATTAATTCTTCTGCTTCCCTGCTTTGCATGATCGTAGTGTAGCATCTAAGTACATTTTCAGCGACAGATTACCATAGTCCAAGTCCATACCCACGATACGATGTTTTCTAAGTTCTTGCGAAATAGAAACCTGTGAAGATTTCACACTTCAAAATTTCTGAAACTTTTCTGTTCCAAACTCGATCCACGCCTGTTCAGGCTCAAGCACATACAATATGACGTATTGAAAGAGCATTAATGAAAAAAAAATTCTGCGAAGTTTTCTACTTGCTTTTCAATTAATTACTTTCTCCACTCCCATTCCCCTTCCGGCTCACTTCATACATACCTACATATATTTTCCAAGGACTACAGTAAACTCGTTGTTCTGGTTTGTGGAAACAAGCCTCTGGATTCATTCATTATATTACGTCAAAAGGGAAGTCAAAATCCCAAAACAATGTTCATGTTCTCCAGTCATTTGTTCCAACATCAAGATTAACTCCTTCATTGTTTTTTCAGCTCTCTCTAGATAAGCCGGGTTGAGCAAGTACGCACAATACAAGAGTACACAACATGCCGATTTCACTTAGGCATAATGAATCATGATACACTTCAAAAAATGCGATTTACTTTCACGAACGCATAAGCAAACATAAACAATACCTACCGCTGCTGTTACACATGTTAGGAATATTTTTTCCGTCAATAAATAACTATGCAATTTAGCAAATCAAAAACACACAAAACACGAGACCAGACTCACAGTCAGACCGCACTGAGACAGGACCACATACTTAGTAGTACGTATGTATAACACGAAAAATTGGTTAAAGTCTGTTTCCCCTTTTTACTTTTCCATGAGACATGTCATGGAAAGCGTTATTTTCCACACATGTTAGCTTGGCTCGGCTCAATGAATATTTTCGTTTGTGTTTAATAACACTCTTTCGTTTCACGTCAAATGCAGCAGCCAGAATATTTTTTTATGAAGGATTACTACAACCACAGCAAGCTTTTCTGGGAAATTGGCAGTAAAATATACACTACACTGTACATTAAAACACTTCCAGAGAATCGCTTCTCCGTTATTTCACAAGGAAAGGAGGGTTACGCACACGCTCATTTAAAAATCAGACCTTGACTTGATTCAGTTTCTTAGAAATTCATCCATTCTCATTTCAAGATCCTCGGGATTCAAGATCCGTATCATTTTTTTAAACTGACCCTCATTTCATTTCAAAATCTGTAGAATAGCTTTCGCATTCCATCTCACTTTCTCCTATTCCTCCGCTCGGATTTCTTCATGGATCGTATTCCCTATTATCACGCACTCGGGACATAAAAAAGGGAATTTACCTAGTGACCTATCTCCATCATTCTCCTTTTTCAAGATGTAGAGGAACGGTTTTGCTCTGTAGAATAAATACTCTCGTGATATTAACGGGAGGTCATGTTCCTCCTTTAATACATTTCTTGAAAGGGAGGAACTAAAATGAAATGGTATTGCATTGCATCACACCGAAAAAGAGCAAGCTTTTTTTCTCAAGGAATCGTATTACGACACTCAATAGTACAGAAAAAGATGATTGTGAACGAGCCTTGCTTAAAATGCATGAAAAAAAATCTAGGAGAATTCCTTGACTCTGACTGCGATATCGAGTGAGTTGGGAGAAAGAGAAAGAGAGAAAATTGTTGGGTTCGCAGTTCGCGTTTGTAACAGGAATGTAAATCAAAATGGGATTTCATTTCACTCCGCTAGCTCCTATGAAATATTGGACTGACGCACGGAAAGGGAGAGAGGAAGCTAATAGTTTTTGGCATTAGTCATAATTACACATTAAGAAGCTGATGGGAAGAAAAAGGGAAAGGATTAATGGCAACCCTTTTGGACAGAACGTAAAAGTGTAGTATGCTTTGTACCATTATGGGTAATTATCAAAAAAATGTTTGAAATGAATCAGATTTGAAGGAAATGACAAGCAAAAATTTGACTATGTAATAAAACCTACATACTTACATGGTGGTCCTTTGATCTTGTACATGACATAATATTGTTACACGCCCATCTCAAAATATTATTATAGGTCTTTATATTGCTTATTCAAACAAAAAAGCTGGATATATTTTCCCTATTTATTTCCATAATTTCCTTTATACCCTTTATTCCTCTAGTAAACTTTACGTGATCAAATAAATACGATTCCGGATGAATCTGGCTTTGGAGCATGTGTTGTACATTGTAGTAATAGTGGAGTTTAGCGGTTCTCCTTCTCACCTCACCTCGTCCTCATCCCTCTGCCGTGCCATAATTAAAATTAAATTTGATTGCGCCTTTCCCCAAATCCTGATCCGAAATCCAGGAGTGTATGCGTCAGTCAGTCAAGTCGAAACCAAAAACCTCTTTCAAGTCACGTCAGTTAAGCTAAATCAGTTTTCCTATGGATGAACTGAACAGATACAGAGCTCAAGTAAATTTACAAAGGAGAAAAGAGAAAGAGAGGGATTCACAACCTCAAAAACCAAAAACCCTTTTATCGTTTCCTTCCTTTGATTTCTCAGAACTTTATTTATAATGTGATATGTTTGAAAAGGGAAAACCACCACCACTGATGCTATGTAGCAAACAGACTGGCTAGCGCTGTCTGTCTTGTCTATGATATTTAGTATGTGTTGTTGTTCCTTTTTCAAAAGATTAGTAGTAGATGGGATGAAATGAGAAAGGCATTGTTAAGTACGCTCAAGAGGATCCCTGAATGGCATCATGTGAAACCCAATATTGGAGGAGAATATTCTTCGCCAACAACAGAAAGCATCTTCTGATAACTTAACAACAAAGGAATATGGGTTAAGGTGCCTATGGCGATGTTACGTCTGGCGATTTTAAACAACTTCATCATCAGCCTTTAATAAGTAAGTAAGCACTGCGAAATGATAGTGGAAAAAAATTCGCAATAGCTTTGTGGCGCTGGTACCCATTCTGACTTTTGAAGTAACTGCGTTGCAATGTAGGTAATTCGAACTCGCCCTTATACTCTTCTACAAAGACGAGTTTCGGATTTTTCAGGAATGCATTAATATGCTTCATAGGAAATGCACAAATGGAAATTTGCCAGTGCAAAAAATAAATGCTTTCAGTGTAAATGGATGCGATGCACCTCATCTCATGGACTTTAGCTTGTTCCTTTGCCTCAAATCTCAAATGCAAAATGTTCTTCTCAATTCCCTTAATGCAATGTCTGGATTTCTCTTGTGCTTTCTCGGAGCAGTCGTATTTCTTACATCCAAATCAAGAGAAAAACGAAGACGTTGCAATTTCCTCGACTCTGCACACGGTAGTGATTTTTTTGTTCCTTTGTGCATTATCTCCACTTTTTACTACTGACTGAGTTCAGTTCAGTACACAAACATGAGACTCTATTCACACGCACGGACACAGACAACTCATTCCATTTTCTTGAAGATCAAAAGCAGAAAAATCCGAGTTAGAAAATGGATACGTCTTTGATTTAACCTCAGTTCCATATACATACATTCAAGTGTACATGTTCTAGTTCTGCAATTGCGAAATCTCTCCTGGTTGTTTCTTTTCTTGAACAGTTTCCCGGAGAGAGAAACAACATGATGCAATCTTGAAAAAAACATGAAAGCCTTTCTACATCATAAAAATGTTTTCATTCTTTGCAGAAAAGAGGAAGTGAAATGGCTTTGTTTATCTCAAAAGTTTAAAAAATGTTACGACACTTTTACCTTTGCTATAGTGTGCTAGCTTGTATGGTATGACTCTGACCGTTTTCATGAGAAATTGTTGCAATGTTTTTGTTTTGATTTTGCTATTTTCTACCAAGTTTTCTTGGTCGGTGTCTTCGCATTTGGGTGCTTGGTGAAGGCTTTCTTGGTGAGAAAGTTCTTGAGTTTGACTGGAAAAAGTTTGGTAATGATTTCTTCTTAGATACACATAAGACTTGGAGGAGCTAAAAATAAGTGTTAGATAGATGCGATTGCGATATATATAAAAGGAATGGAAATGGTCTGCGAGTTGTGCGAAGTGGGGCTCTTTAGGAGGAAATTATAACAATTCATTTAATATTTTATTACGGAACTGGAAAAGTTAGTTGAGTTGAGGTTGTGTTGCTTTCACAAGTACCCTTCAACAGAAATAACTTCTTGAGAGAGTAGATACGAGTGGAAAAATAATTGCGGTCGAATTGGTTGTTTTTAGAAAATTTCGTAATGCTTAAGAACAAATCTGACTAGAGAGTAGATACGAGTGGAAAAATAATTGCGGTCGAATTGGTTGTTTTTAGAAAATTTCGTAATGCTTAAGAACAAATCTGAGGACTAGGACAAAGGACAACACAATTGGAAATTTTTTGTAGATTTTTAAATACTAAAGGCTTTAAAATACACAAGAGGTTTAAGGAAATTCCTGAAATTCGATGGCCAAAGTCGTCCAGAAACTACCAAATTGATCGTTTCTCCGCTTTTTTCTCTTAAAAAATACACAAAAGGTTTAAGGAAATTCCTGAAATTCGATGGCCAAAGTCGTCCAGAAACTACCAAATTGATCGTTTCTCCGCTTTTTTCTCTTAACAACCTTCCCGTGTTGTGAGCATTCAAATGTATTCATGAAGTGCACCATAAACTTCCCATTGAGAGGGAGAAGTACTTCACTCTTCCTGTTGTCCTTCGCGATCGCAACTTCACTTGCAAAGAGTTACAAATAACTTCTTTTTGTGCTAGTCGGCGATGAGAGGAAGTTGTGTCTTGCGTGGTGTCTACATAAATTCCAAAAATAAACTTAATGTCCACAACGGCCAAAATACAAACAAGACACGCCTTGCTTAGTATGTAGTTATAATGCGGTTGTTTTGTTGAGGAAAAACTAAAAAGATCCCAAGCAAATGTATTTATTACTTACGATATTTCCTGTCTTTGCTGATTCGACACTTTGCAAACAATATGTATTGTGTTATAGCTATGCACACAACACATCATTTGCAAAGCTACTACCTTATAAGCAATAGACATTTTCCTCTCAACAGCCTTCGTTCGATCTTCTTCTATTTGTTTTGGTTTTTCTACATTTCACCACTTAATATGATTATTGCATGGAAACCTTTCTCCGCACTTTCTACTAAGTCAAAGTAAAGCAAAGAAAAACTTTCTTTTCCCGGGACCTGGGTGTACACAAATGAATGGAAGTGCTGCAGGAGAAATACAGAATTTAATTTCCTGTTCAAGCTTAAAGTTCTATTAGAATAACAACAACAATCGGTGGATCTCCTGCTCGGCTGTAAAAACAACTTACTTAACTTTATTTTTGAGATTCATTCGAAAGCATAAAGAATAATAATAATAATAAGGGAACAGAATTAGGAGCGAAAAATGATAACAACAAATAATGATTATACTTACATATGAAATCGGACAGTATGGTCCAAATATATAATTCTTCTTATGCCTTCTTCATTATGGTTGTGTCATCCTCTAATTTTGTTAATTCAAATGATGAAATGTGAAGCAAAACAGTCCTAACGGCGACGCATTAGACTTGGATAGAAGGTGCTCCTAGTAAACGATAATGATAATGATAAGCAACACGTAAGATCTTTATATACCGATATGCTGCAAGATGATAGGAGCTGTTTGAAGTCAGATCGTGAAGCAGCAAAAAGGCATGTGTGACGTACATAGCATCTAGCGCTTTAAGCGAGTTGCAGTTTGTGAGCCTAGTGCGAACTGTGATAATTTCAATTTAGATCCACCGAATGTAAGTAGATAAAATGTAGTTGGAGCTTTACGAATGAAAGAGATTTAATTTTATAGTTTCGACCGGATGTTCTTATCCATAATCAAAAAATAGTGTAATGACCGGAGACATGAGAGCATACGTAATATTACTGTTTTATTATTATCTTCCCAGAGAAATATAGAAGCAATAAAGTTGCTATAAAATAATGCATATTTATTTAGCTTTTAGCTAGTAACACGTTTAATACATAGATCTCATTCACCACAATTGTGTTAAACTAGCCAACTTTATAGAATATGTCATGAAAGAGATTTTCTCAACTGCTGCTCAGCCAAATATATGGTTTTTGAAATACCAGCATTCACGACATCCTTCCAAACTCCCCATCCTCATAAGTATAGTTAAAAAGTTTCGATTCGACTGAAAAGTAGCACCTTTTTTAAAGTTTGAATTAAATCAAATCGCAGTTAAACTTTTTTGAAGATGGAATGTGCAGTTACATAGATAGACAGGTTGAGTAAAGTCAACGCATACACATGTACATATGTACCGAGCGGTTCAGGTACCTACTTATACAACAACAACAATAAAGTTGCGAATTTTATTCCTCAGGTTCCCAGCGTTGACCATTTGCATGATGTTTGATGTTGGTTGATGTTCTCTTCTGTGAGATGATGTGGTCCATGGTCCATGCATGTATTTTTTCCAGGGAACGCATCGATGCATGAATCTGAATCATGATAGTAAATGACTTCTTATTACAAAAGCAGCAACAATTGCGGCTTATCAAACAACAGCATTTTCAAGATTCTCTGATGAGTCAGTATGACTTGTTTCTAAAAATGTTTTACGTCAATGTGTATTCTTGTTACGCTTCGCTAAAAACGGCGAGAGTCCGCCGGTAACAAAGATAAAGAACAGGTTCCAGCGAAATTATAATACATTATAAATTTCTTAGCTTTGTTAAACAGGTACAAGGTATTTTATGTTCACCGACGAGATGAGACAGGTGATTATTTTTTAATAATTAATGCATTTTAAGCTGAGTATTTTTCTTCCATAATGCATGCATCTAACATAGTTTGATCCTGGGTTTACAGTTTACAGGAGTCTTAAATGATGATGGTCCGGTTTTGAGCCATCCAAACCAAATCTACATTCTGCGGATTCGCAATTTGTGCAACTTTTCACTGCATAGGTAGGCTGGACGGGTGTTTGCGTGTTCTAAACTTTGACAGTATTTTTGTAAGTACTTTCGTTCGCCAGAACAAGTTCATGGAATGAAATCAATCTGGCCAAGTTGCTGTAGGAATTTGTGTTTCGTGTTTAATTAAAATTGGAACTGTCCGTCCAAAACTATTCTGCCTCAGTAAAAATAATGAGCAAGGCGATCTGCTCTAGGCCTGATTAAAGAAACATTGTCCTACCAAAGCCCACCACGAAGTCAAGCATAATATTTTTGCAAAAAGTGACCTGCCATAATTGTCATTGTGAATTCATTTTTTGTTCGTTTAAAATAAAATGAAAAAAATTGGTAAACAGCTCGAAGTTGCAGTTTTGTATTATTAAAAATATATGCTGCCATTCACTTTTCTAGACACATACACACGCGCACGCAGAGAAACCGGTTTGGGACACATTTCAAAAGCTGTGTTGCACATGCTAGGCATTGGAGGCCTGAAAAGTGTCATAATTGTGATCATAATTTTACGAAGTATACCACTACCTATCTATGTATGTATGTATGTTTGTTTGCTGTGACAGAGAGAATATTTTTGCCTGACGCCCGTAGGAAATCAATAAAAACATATTAAAAGTATAGTATATCATGTCCCATTTAAACTAAGATTGCGACATAAACCAAAGAATCCTAGCAGAGCATAGTTTGTAGTTTTTAGATACAATTATGTAATCCGATAAAACCAATCAGCATTGTGAGTGTCCTTACTGCATGCATGATGAATTTGATATGTGTGTCTGTCCATCCGCAATTTTGATGTGTATCCACAAGCAAAAAACTTCTGGAATAATATGCATGGGAACTCGTTCAGCTTAAGCTCTTTAACCGTGAGTCATTTATGGTTCTAATGAACTGAATTCTTAAGTTAAATGATACTTAACAACTTTAACTCCGTCTTGATCGTCATCGCTACATGTTTACATTACATGTCTTCGGAATTCCCATATTCCTAGTGCTGTGCCGTGCAATTCCGGTTCCCGAAGCTGAGGTGGAATCGGACAAAGAAACAAATAAACTTGATTAGGTGTGTCATGATTGATTGACTCAACCGAACTGTTTTCAACGTATCGCGTCGCGTGTGTACNCAAATAAACTTGATTAGGTGTGTCATGATTGATTGACTCAACCGAACTGTTTTCAACGTATCGCGTCGCGTGTGTACATATTAATATGCCTAATTACCTATGTTATTGCATTGAATTAATATATTCTAACGATGAGTAGTTTTTCCGCGTGCTCAAAGCCAAGTTTTTATGAAATAAAATACTTTTGAATAAATTGTTCAACGTTGTTACCACGTAAGCGCGGCTGACTAATCAACCCATATTATGTATGCATGTATGCAAGTATATCCATTTTAATCGAAGTAGATACAATTATATACCAATGTACCTCCTCCTTCTATAATTTTTGGGATCATGGTGAGTCAAGAAAAGTGAATATTGTTATGAAGTAGGCAAGTTAGAAAAGCTATTTTTTATGCAGTCGATAAGTAGAAGCCGTAGCCGCTGTAAGGAATCTTCAAATGTGGAAATATATATTTTCGAAACGTTTAATTTGCTGCATGAAATTGCTTGTTGTTTCGTCAAAAAAAGGTATGTAATTCATAATTGTATTACTTTAGGTTGCTTTCAGTTTGTGCAATTATTTTACTGGAGGCAGGAGTCGGGGTGCAGGGACAAAGACCGCAGCAGATACCCCTCACGGATTCTTTTGTTCAAATAGGCCAGTCCGGATCAGGACAGTAAGTTTATGACATTTGCATGTTTTTGGGAATTCAAGAGGTTTTATTAATGCAATGGCTCATTTATTATTCAATAAAACGCTTTTTTAATTTTCAGACGAAATACGCAATGTGTAGTTCCCAATACGCAACCCACCACCTACCATGCACCCGCAAGATTCGTTCCAACTCCTCAGGTGGACTCCCGCTTGAAGCGAGAGTTCCTTTTGCTATTCCACCGAGAAGGGAATCCTTCCCATTCCCATGTCACCCCACATGATAATGTTACTGCATCATCACAATCGCCAATTGATCCGCAAATCATTGCACAGATCAATTCTCTCTGCAGCAGAGAT
>JAHZNI010000532.1:0-10594 GCA_027744415.1 Seira ritae
AGAAATGCCCTCCCCCCAAACTCCAAACCAAACTCCAAAGATTCTTTTTTCACTTAATTTTTTGAGCAAAGCCATGCCATTGCCACATTCTTCTCCTGCTTTCTGTATAATTTACAGAGGGAAAAAAAGGAGTGAAAATGTGGGAAAACTCATGTTCTCTCTCTCTCTCGCTCGCGAAGCAATAAAAGTCGAAGACATGCACTTAAGATTACCAAAGGAGATTATTTTACTGGTCTTGGTCTCTTTGACTAAGTCTAAGTGTGTGTGTTTGTGTGTGTTTACACTTATTTATGCAATCGATTTCAATAAAAAAATACATACATGGCTTTACTCTAGAATTTCATTTTTATTGACTCATTGACTGCCTTTTCTTCTTAAAAAATGTATGTATATAAATATGAATTATTTAGTAAAACTGACTTACATCTTCTCCCCCAAAATTATTACATGCGATGCGGAAAAATAGATATGATGATACCAGCAATAAGCGAAGTAATAAATTTAAAACGTATCATAATAAAAAAATATTATTCCTCGTGGAAGATCTATTCATTTACTTCTAAGACCTTTTAGAACATTTTATTTTGCATATTTGATTTGATTTGATTTTTTTTGCAAAAAAACTGAATTAGAATTATAGAATCGATTCGAATGATTTATAATAAAACGGGTTTTCTGGTTTTCATTTTCAAGATAAATTGTGGGTAATAAAGTGGGTGGAGGGAGAAGTTTTACTATTTGATTGCTATCCTTTTTTATGGAAAATATATATACATATATTACCTATGTACGTGAACAGATGCTCTAATGATGCTTTTCAAAGATAGTTTTGCAAGTCAAGTCAATAGTTTTATTAAGTCTTAAATGAATTTTTTTCAGAGAAAAAAGGAATAAATCTTGGTAATCTTCAATACTCAATTTAATGCATACTCACCTTATTAAAATGTTTTGTAAAGTTATTTGAGATAAGATAGAATAGGGTAGCTATTAAAATGGATGTAGATTAGAATTAGATGCTAAAAGAGAAATAATATGTATCACTATTTTTTATGAGTACATATTTCTGTGATAATAAAACTCGACTTACGTACATATTCGCATATAAAATTGTTTTCAATAGGATTAAGTTAAGTAGATAAGTCGGGGGAAAGTATGGAAATCGTTTATGCATTTCTAATATATTTTTCCCCATATTTATGTTTACTTTACCCACTTTCTAGTAAAAATAATCATAATCATCATAATCATGAAGCATTCCTACACTGTTTAAGTGTAATGCGTAAAGTGTAATCCTGAATCCATAAGAGGTCATAAGGGGTTAGTCCTACAGTATTTTTTATGGGAAAGTATTTTTCCACGCGGAGCTTTCCGGCTTCAGCTACAGTAACAGTTACACGCTTGCTTATTCTCTCCATTTTCCCATGACGCTAAAAGACGTCGACAGAGATTTTTTTATGGAAAACAGGGAACCGCTTTAGGAAAATCCCTTTTTTAACCCTTTACCTCCTTTAAAAAAATCATTCACATTCACAGCTATTTTTTTGCTTATTCAGCTTAGCTCATTCAGATTCAGAGAGAGATTTTTTCCTAACAAGAAACCCAGAACAGATTCGAACCTAGAACTCGAATTGTATTTTTTAATCCGTAATATGTGTGCATTTCCACCAGACCAGACTCAACTTACCTAACTTGACACATGTCCTCTTCTTCCGAAGAACAAGGGAAAAGGAAAGGGTTGAAGAAAAAAATTTATATTTATGTACATTTTAAAGAGTCGAGACTAATCGTCCCGAAATCCGAATCTTATTCATTCCTGATTCCTTCAGCAGGAAAAATATGAGCCAGAAAAAAGAACAATAATAGCCTTATCAGATGTACTCTCAAGTTTCATCTTCTATTTAAGTATTCTTGTTCTTCGTCACAGCTCGGCTCAGAATTCAGATCTCATTTGCCGTTTTAGAAAGTGATTTTCCCCTAAAAAAGTAGACAATGTCTTTAAATGTGATATTATGATTTTTTCGATAAGATTTCCGCCTTAAAAATATACATACGTATATAGAACATTTTTTAGAGCTTTCTATTTATGTACTGCAGAAGACGTGCCTTATCAAAATTAAATAAAATAAAATTGAAATAGGAGTTTTTTATGGAAAAACAATTTCTTCTGGTGGCTCCGGCTCCACTGAACTGAAAAAAAACCTGTTGACTGTTTAACAAAAAAAATTTTTGTCTTTATGATTGTGTCCTTATCTCCAATTGATTTGACGAAGCCTGTCACAATGCAGTGCAGGTTGATTTGTGTCTTGCATAGCGAAACTTGGCAGATCAAATGTGACAAATGCGAAAGAGAAGAAACAAATTTTTTTTCGACTAAAAAGGATCGTCGAATTGTCGATTGATTTCCTGTTATCTCTTGTATTTTCTCTCGTAGGGAAAAAAATATTCTGCAATATTTTGAATAAAAAAATTAAAGCAATTTATGCATTGATGTATTGGTTCGTTTGAAAGCTACACCTTTTATTTATTTGGACAGGGGAAAAAACAAGAAAAAAAACTGAGTACGTGAAAAGAATACTAAAAATTGAAAGAGAAATAATGCGAATGCAACACAGGTGCAGAAAGAGACAACAATGACATTGTTATTATTGGTGTTGTATTACATTTACTACGAAGGTAGAAGAAAACAACTTTACTTGCTTCGCCAATTTATTTTCATGCATTTTATGAACCGTATTTGAAAATACGCTTTTTTACTCGCCGCCTTACAAAATCGCGTTAAATGAGTCGATTGAGATTGAGAGCAGAAAAAAAATGTATCCCATAAAATATATTACTGCGAACCACAGAACGAAAACAACCGCACACACAACTGCAAACTGCCAACTAGAAACCTCAACCTAACTAAACCGTATGCATTACATAGGATTCATATTAAAATAAAATGATTCATCATTTTTGCTAATCATCCCTCCTCGATTTACTTGCTTCGCCAATTTATTTTCATGCATTTTATGAACCGTATTTGAAAATACGCTTTTTTACTCGCCGCCTTACAAAATCGCGGTAAATGAGTGGAGATTGAGATTGAGAGCAGAAAAAAATATATCCCATAAAATAGATTGTGAACCACAAAACTAAAACAACCGCACACACAACTGCAAACTGCCAACTAGAAACCTCAACCTAACTAAACCGTATGCATTGCATACGATTCATATTAAAATAAAATGATTCATCATTTTTGCTAATCATCCCTCCTCGTCTTCGCCTTCTTTCTTATTTTGGGACTTGTTCTTGAGCACTCTAAGTAATCTCGTCGATAATTAAGACGCAAAAAAAAGGCGATTGCGATTGATGATGATGCCAGGAGCCATATTTTTTCTTTAAAAAATATAGATATATTCTCGTGATTGATTGATATGGCGAGTTGCGAGTTGCGAGGCCAGAGAGGAGCTCAGCTCGTAAAAAAATGGGATATATATTCAGAATTCAGATAGATGAATATGAATATGAATAATATTAAGATATTTTGTAAAAAGTCATAGTCATAATATTATCCTTTTTGCGGGATATTCACATGAGTGCATGCCAAAATAAGAAATTTTAATGCAAAAATGGATTTTCCAAAAGTTAACCACATCTCCTCTGTTGCTGATTGGTTGAGGAGGAATAGATTTGGCGTGTAAGAAGAGTGCCTACTTGATATTTCCATTTTTTTAGAGAGAAAGGAATCAGCAGAAATAAAAATATTACCGCGGCAACTTCAAGAGAACAAAATTTCGTTAGGCTGGCCAAAAATAAGAAAACTTAATTTGTTCACCAAAAAATGCTAAAAATATTTTCTAATGCCAGTATAAACAAATGAATGCATTGACTTTAAACTTCACTTAACAAAATATATCGTGTTCCTTGCAAAATACTTATATTTCTATTTTAATGAAAAGGCTTCTGCTGTTTAACATAATGTTTGTTCTTGTATTGCATTTAACGTTCTGATGAAGTTAGAAGCCAATACTGCTTTTGTTTGGCTGATTTTTGCAACGAGGCTTTAGCTCAATATCATGAACACAGACAGACAGACAAAAGACATCTTTGTAAGGACAAATATTTTGCTCTAAAAAAGTTAAGACATTACTACAGTACAGGAGGAAGGATCTCATATTTTACGGATTTTCATTTTTTTAATGATCCTTCATCTGAAAAAGGAATAATATTTTCTTAAGCCTTGAAAAAAAATAAATATTTTCATGGAATATGTATTGCAGAAGGCAGAAAGAACTCTCAAGGAGCTTATTAGTAAAATTATGTTCCTTCTTTATTCAGACGTCAATGTATGTAATATACATTATTTGCTGACTTTACTTCTTTCTTTTTTATCCGTTTACGTTTTGGAAAAGAATTAAAAAGTGTTTTTTAAAGTGTAGGTTCAATGACCAATAGAGAGAAAAAAATGATCATGATCATGATCATGATCATCATTATTACTATTTACCATCATCATCAGCAAAAGTCAGAAGCATCAGGATCATATTTCAGCATTCAGCATCAGCATCCTCCTATCAACTACCACTACCGCCACCGCCGCTATCTCAGCTAATGATGAAATGTGGAGGTTTTGAAAAAAGGACTTTTTCTGCTTTACTTTATTTTTTTTCGAGGAAGAATAAAAGAAATATTTCTCTTCATTTTCTCTCAATTATTGTATCAATCCATGTAATTTAATATATTTAGGATGTCTTCCTTCTTCTTCCGTAGACCACCGCTTGAAAATCGGGATCGGGATTGTGGCTAATTTTTTTTCTTCCGTGAAAATGCTTTCATTTTAAATTCGAAAGGAATCGATACAGTGACAAGACAAGCATTGCATGCATCATGCATCAGCATTGACACTTGAAAGAAGAATGATGGATACATACCTACCTAATTTTTTTCCTAAAAAAATAAATCGACTATTGTTAAGCGACTGACTACCTACATACAACATTCGTGTATTCTGTATTCTTTAGAAAGACAGTCGGAGGAGGAGGAATGATACTGAAACGATTTTTCTTCTTCTTCTTCGCAAAAATAAATCAATCCTTTCTTTTGTAAAAATATAGCAACGAACTCTAAAATTAAATCCATTCCTTCCTCGAAAAATAGTAAATGAGTGATTGGGAAAAAATATATTACCTATACAACAATGGAAAAAAATGTACTTAATCTTTTCAGCTTACACGGTACAGCTACAGCCACATCCTACTCCTTGCAATGTCTGATCAAACTGAGCTGATTGAAATTGAATTGACAAAGAAAGTCGGAAATTTTTTGCAGATGAAAAATGGTTAATATTAATGGTTGTGGACTGTGGACATTGAGAAAACATGAGCAGATAGATAGCAGCAGTCGCACACAATTCGCATACAAATGTGCAGGTGTAATGATGATCATCCATTTTTTCCCTTCTGATCTGATCAATTCGATATATCCTTCTTTTTGGTTCATTGAAAAAGGGTAACCAATCCCTAAAAATTTTTTTTCATTACTACATGTGCAATAATGGCAATGATCAATTGCTCAATGGCAATTTTTAGAACGTGTCATGTAGGAATGTGAAAATGAAAATTGGCCATTTGATTTGAATAAATGTCCAATTCTCTGTGCATATCATACTATCATCATCATCATTCTAAATGAAGTACATACGCATTTTTAGACATTTTTTCTCTTCTGATCTGATCAATTCGATATATCCTTCTTTTTGGTTCATTGAAAAAGGGTAACCAATCCCTAAAAAAATTTTTGCATTGCATGAGCAATAATGGCAATGATCAATTGCTCAATGGCAATTTTTAGAACGTGTCATGTAGGAATGTGAAAATGAAAATTGCCCATTTGATTTGAATAAATGTCCAATTCTCTGTGCATATCATACTATCATCATCATCATTCTAAATGAAGTACATACGCATTTTTAGAATGAAGTAGAGTCACCACCCATAATTCTTTTTTCTGCAATGGCTTTAGCTACAGCACAGCCACAGGTTATAAAAATATGCATCTTCAAATTGATGATGAGATTGGATTGACAAGGAGAAAAATTGTGCCCAAATTTTTTTTTTACTTGAGAGCATCCTGAATCCTGACTCTGAAGAAGAAGAAGAAGAATAAAAATAGAAGCATTGTGTAGGCAATCAATATTCTCATTTTTTAAAATGTTCAGTTTATCTGTGTACCTAATCGTAATCATCTCCGAATCCAAATCCAAAAATCAAAATCAAGCAGGTACATACATACATCTAGGTATATTTAAGCAGAGTTTTAAAACGTCATCATTATCATCATCGTCGTCGTATGTACATATTCCTCCTAGTCAGTTCTCATCGTCTCGGACAATGAGAGCCATTGATGCCTCCTGCTGAGCAAAACAAATTAAATCACCTGAAATACATACATACATATACATACGTACATGTATGTAATATTTTTCTTTTCTTCTGATCACAAAATTTTCACAATAACCACACTTCAATTCAAACTTCAAGCCTACGTATTTTACTTTTAGCTACGTGCATGTCCTTACCTTGAAAATGTAGATATTTCAGATGAACGAGCCTCGTTCAGTGGATTTTCTAATTTCTCGATCAGCTCTCGAATCGAATCAAAAATCAAAATCCTCTCCAAAAAAATAAAGAATGACGACCAAATCAGTGTTATTTTTTCTTCTCCTTTTTTCCCTTGAAGCAAAACAGAGTTTTTTTGTTGTGGAGGAAAACAATGTATTGCTTTCAATATTCCATGTAGTTTTTTCCATGTCTAATGTAAATTTATAAAAGATTTTTTTGTAAACTTAAGGCAGGTGAAACAGCGATTTAAAGGGCGTTTGAATAGCATAGGTTTTTCATTATTATTTTGGTGGATTTTGAGATTTTTGAGATAAGCTGAAAAAATAATCAATGAATATGAATGGATGATGACGGGAAAAAATCAATTGAAAAAAATAATATTGAATATTTGTATTTTTAAATGGGGAGGATATAAAATTAGAAAGTCGAAGACGTCGAAGAGTGGTAAATTGATAGGTATGTGGAGGTAAAATTTATGTGGATTTTTATGTGTTATTTACACTGCATATTTTTACATAGATGCCGATACCTATGTTTTTCTTGAGCGCCTTTTATGTGACTCGATTACTGATGATGATCCTATGATCAATGATCAGCGTGTGATGTGATGTGACGACCGTGTTTAAATTACAAGAGCTGAGCTGTACTTGCTCCACTCTACCTCTACCTGTGTACCTTCTTTAAGCATTCGATTCATATTCTAATTCGTCATTCATTTCTTTTTTACCTCAGAAAATAGAATAGGAAACAGGGTTCGCCTTTTATCCATTTATCCACTAAGTCTTAGTGGATGAAATGAATTTCGTCCAGTTTATGGATAAATTAGGTGGAAGTGGATGGAATTCTTCGTATAAACATATTCATAGTTCGCCATTATCCATTTTATCCACTAACTCGGGGTGGATGAAATGATTTTCGTCCGCTGGATGGATAAATTGGATGGAAGTGGATGAAATTCTTCTCATATATGTGTATATGGGAACAGCTGATTTCTTCCAAATTGATTCCAAAAAAATCAAATGGATTCGTCCATTTTATTCCTGGATGAATAAAAAATGCCATCCAGTGGAAGGGCCGACTCTGGTGGCAAATAGCTTTCGTCTTTGTCAGTTTACAAACGTTATATCTTTTTCTGCTGATGAATTGAATGAGCACGAGTACCTATAGCCATGTATGTAGGTAGGCACAGGTAATATTGATTTTTTAAGGAGGATGGGATGTCGTTTGGCAAGACATGCCACACAGAAACAAGAATAAATTTTAAAAAAATAAATAATAATGGCTGGTTTGCTCTGACTTGGCTTGAAAAATATTTTTTTTCTGAATACGGTCAATATTCAATATTATCCCATTTTTATGGATTTTCCTCATTCATGAAGAAAGACGATTAGTGGAAAGTTGGATATTAGATATTTCTTCGAAAGACGAGAAAACTCAAGTAAAAATGAGAGCGAGGTAAAAACCTCAGTAAAAAGCAATAAATATTACGGTGATGCGATGTGGTGATCGCACACACACACACACAAAATATATTGAAAAATGCTAATTGAATTACTACACAACTACACACGATAAGTATTTTTTTACTCCGCCGTAAGCCATTCAAAAATAGAGGATACGATATACCTGCAATGCAGTGATGATCATCGTCATCATCCTCATCATCATCATGAATAATGGATCGTCGTTTTTTGTCTGCAGGACGAAAATTGTCTGAAAATTGGTGTTTTTAACGATAAAGTAGAGAAGATTAAGTGGAAAAGATTTCTTTTCTGGTGCAATGTAAGGCAAGATAGGGAGATTTCCATAAATATTGAAATGGCTTGAGTTTTGACGTGGACTGGACTCACTCAGTTCAGCTGAGTCAGAGTCAGAGTCAGCTTTAGAATTAGAATTGCTTCGCATCTTCATTCATAAAATAAATATAAAATGGTTTGCAAAATTAGAAGTAGGCATTTAGCTCAACCAGTGTTGGGGAAAAAGCGTTTTTTTTAATTTTTGCTGTTTTGCTTTAAAGCGCTTTTTTGCCTTTTCCTTGCTTTTTTGCTTGTTCAATTTTTAACATGGACTGCTTATGGGCAATCCTTTCCATGTATAAAAATTATATATGGAAAGGTATGTCATAAGGAATACATGGGAAGACCCAATTAAGCAAAAAAGCAATCCAGCAGTGATTTTTGCTCAGCAAAAAAGCTGCTTAAAAAGCAAAAAAGCGCTTAACTGCTGTGATGAAAAAAGCGTGCCGTGCAACACTGAGCTCAACTCAGGTATGAAATATGAAAACAGGTTGGTCTTCGGTCTTGATGGAAATAGGCATTTTCTCCCATTAGCTTCAATTATGCTATACTTTCACGTGATGATGAATGATGGTCGTTTTGTGTGTACATTTGAGTTTGAGTCTCTATTTTCAGGGGTTAAATGTGGACTGTAGTTGTAGACTGTAACGGTGAGCCATTTCCATGCAAATGAGTCTTATGTAATTGAAAGGGGAAATAGGGGATACCATACCTGATGGATTTTTTCTTGAATTTGATTTTTACGAGCAGATCACGAAGGTGCAAGAGCTCATAGGTAACTTTTTTATTAATTTTTTCCTAAAGCTTGCAGGAATACCTGGCAAAAAAAATTAGTATTCAAAAATAACTTGCAATAAAAATACAGGAAAAAATATTGCCGAAAATAGAAACATTCCTTCAGTTTAATGATGTGACAAAACTCCCATGATAAGATTTGCATGATCTTCATTCTTCACCAAAAATGGAGAAAAAATATGTGAAGAAGGGGATGAGTGACCGACAAAAGATAATTCCCCATGCAGTCCCACCTGTACCGTACTTGTACTTTGCTGAAGGAAATTGACTTTGAAGAGGGAACAATAAACCACGATTACGTCACATTACATACTTATTTTCCCCCAAATATTTTTTTTTCTCGATTCCATAATAATATTTTTTTTTCTCGTGAAAAAATATCCGCGATCATCCCCGTGATCAAAAAAGAATTCCATAAAAAATTAACAATGGGACATAATCAAAACTGTTTTGCATACCACAATAATGAGACTGAGACTTCATCTCTGAAAGGCATTTTTTCTTAAAAAGATTGAATAAGAAGTAAAGAAGAAGGAAGGTAGAGAGATTTTTTTTTGCTTTGGGCAATTTGTCTAAAGAAATGAAATATGAAAAAACCCGAGAAAAAACACCTTATGCCAAGCCAAGCCAAGCCAAGTTGGATTTGGATTTGTGAAGAAACCCCAAGAAAAAATTTTCATGTGGTTTTTTCTCGATTTGAGATGAAAATTACACTTTAAAAAATCTCTTTTGACAGTCCGAAGCAAACAACGAGACAGTTTGAAAGATTCTCGTGCAATACATATATATTTTTTCACGTGTGTGGGTTTTGCTTGGCTTACTGTAATTTTCCAATTTACTGATAATCCACTCAAGCCTGCATAGTGTAATTTGTAAGCGTGCCGAATTTATTCCCTTACCATTTTTTCTCTCTCACAGAATTTTTTACAGAAAAAAAGAAGCGTTTTGTGGTGGTTGCTTCTCTCTCTCTCTCTTTGGCTTTGGCAATTTTCTTTTTTCTGAGGAAAATGTGGAAAAAAGCAGCTACAGAGGTAGAGTAAAGCACAAAACAGAAAGTACATACGCAAGAGAGAAAAAAAGGAAACGCACGACTGACTCGTCGAGACAAGACAGCCAAAGCCAGCGAATAAAAAAAAACTTGTTTCTTATTTTCTCACAGAAAAAGAGAGAGAGATAAATTGAGTAGTAAACGTTTTTATACACAGAATTTTTTATTATGGCTATAATACGACTTGACTTGACTTCATCATCATCATCAACAAGTTTTGTGTGAAAATGGGAAAAAAGTGTGTGGTAAAGTGGCCATTAAGTGGTGAACTGGCGCTGTTTTGTGGGCGTTTTGCCACTTTGTTAGGAAACCGCTATCAAGTCATCACGATCAAGTCAAGTGATGTATTT
>JAHZNI010000533.1:0-15461 GCA_027744415.1 Seira ritae
TTGACATGACATGGTGTGAATGAATTTCTCGTGTTGTTACGGGATTTACAAATTAGGTACAGCTCATTTTGAAAAATGAATTAATGAACTAAGGGGAATCAGGCAGGAGCCGCGTTCTTTCTTGTAAAGAAAAGGGAGTTTCAGATCAGGATCGAGTGCCTTTTTTGCTGAGGACGAATGAGTCGCAGATGCGGCTGTGATTCAGAATTCAGAGGCAAATCATAAAAATGAAAATGGGAATTACCTCTAAAAATTTGCATTTTGCATAAATGCCTCAATAATATAAGGCACCTTCGACAGGCTTAGTTTGATTAAAACAATTTCGATTTCATTTTACTTTACTAGAAAATGAATTGATTTATCGAAAATTTTGATTGGATTCTATTTGCCCAAAAAATCGATAAATTCTTTTGAAAATTTATTTTTTAAACGTTATTATTTTCAATCAAATTTTATTTCAAGGGTTGTGAGAATCGCCAACTGCGCAAAATAAATCAAAATGAAGTCATTATTACTGTACGAATTTGGAATTTGAAAATTTCAGCAAAAATCCACTTATTACTGCCACAGCCGTACTACATACATACGCGACAATTTTTTACTGTATGAATTGTATCATGTCGTGGATCATTTTTATGTACATAATAATATCCTCCTCAACAATACAAAGTTGCAAAAAAATAAGCTATTTTGGTCGTTTTCGTGCTCGTGAGATGTGACTTGAGCTTATGTAAAAAACCGTGCGTGTTCAATTAAATGTAAGCACAATTATTTTGAGTTGAATAACTTTAAGTTTACATACTCTGCACCCACACATATTCGATATCATTATCATTGACTTACTTTCTCGAGATTTAAGTAAGATTTTTGGATTATTATGATTGCACATGCACATTGCACGATGCCTCATTCTTTTCATTTTTTTGGACATGCGCTTCGGAGAATGGCTCATCACTCAACAAAAAACATTCTTTATGTTTAAGGTCCAAACAGGGAGACTAAAACACAAATGATGTTCATTCGCCTTTGATTCAGGCAAGACTTTGTAAATCGCGAGAAAAATCTGGATCTCGTTTCATGGTACCTCAAAAGTTACATCAGAATACATTTGATATCGTCTTCATTCATCTCAACTGAGCCTCAAATAACACAATTTATTTTAAAATTATTCTTACGTTAAAATAGGCACTAGAAGATGAGACCATGTATAGCATCATTATCCCAGTATCCAATTTGTTTATGATTTAATACGCACTCGTCACTTTTGTGTGTTGTCGTGTCGTGTCAGTACATCACATCTCATCATCATCATCATCATATCACACAATCACAATCTTACAGTCACACCGCCATACCATAACTCCTAATTCATTTCAGCCAGGGAGCGCATGAATACTAAAAAATGAGCCATTATCCTTTCCGTCAAAAGAGAAAGTGAAATTGGATTAAGATCCTTAATGCTGAGTGCGTGTTCATATTAACAAAATGTCCTTCTTCTTCCTCTTTTCAAATTTCAAATCACTCCAAGATAAATTGAGAAGGGATCGGGGTGCTTGGACGAGACATCATTTATCAAATCATGAATGTCATTCATTCATTAAATTCACCTTTTTTCTCTTTTTGTACTCAGTCAATTAAACAGTTTCCCTTTTCCTAATCCCTAAAGCCGTCTCTTTCATTCATTTGGACAGTCATTCAGGTCAATTTCAATTCAAGGAAATATTTTTTTGAATACGAACTACACCATTCGTCCATTCACTCAGTTTTAGTTTCGGGCACCTGAACCCACGAAATAAAGGGAAAACATCAATTAAGGCTTGGACTACATTCTCATGAAAAGATCAGATTCGATTTCATTTTTTAATTCAGGGAAAACTCGAGTTAATTAAATGACCAGTAAAGATACGAGCGACATCTAAAAATGCGGTTTCAGCTTGAGAACAGCGCCTCGCCGCAAAAAATCAATTTTGTGTTCTCGTCTCCTATCCCATTTTCGATCGATCAGAAAAAGACCAAAATGATATTTTGCAAACTCATTTAATCGTGACTTGCTCTTCCTTAAATAAAGCTCAAGACAAAGAGTGGAGGCATTTGAACCGGTCGTTCGGCATCGGTCAATCTCGAATCATTCGCATTTTTTTCGTAAAAGTCACAAGTCACTGTCCTCTCATTTTATTTTTGTATTTTTTTGCTTGATTATTCATTCGTCCACGTGAGTGTCATTAATTTCTCTCGTATTTATTTACGGTTCACTGGATTAATTTACTTTGTCAATCATTAGGTTTACATAAAAATTGACCTTTTTCATCACCCACACTTCCACACAGCAACAGCCCAGCAGCATGGAATCGGAAAGCGAGATTGATTAGGTCTTGGGTTATCACGAAAATATTTTACTCAATAGCTTCCTCATATTTTGACGATAATTATTTCATTTAGAATGGACGGAGAATGTGTACAACGTTGTGACGTTAACTACATTTTGATTGACAATTTAAGTTGGCATGCTTCTGATCTGGCAGCGCCAAAAGATGACCTCTGGCTGAAGAAAAAGAAGTGAAACGTCTGTTATGAAAACATGCAATCATTTCTATTCCCTCAGCTAACATTCAACCTCAGCCTTACAGAATACGCAATCGTACATGTCACGTTCGTTGTTCTCCTATATCCATATCCAAGGACTTCAGAGTAGCTCAAGTGAATGATTTTTTTTTCACTTGATTCTAACTCGCGAATATTTTTTTTCTAAAAAGCTACCGGCTACACTCGCATGCCTTGATACGAGTACAAATTGACCGATTACAGTTTTCTTGAAAATTCCGACAACGCGAAAATGTTCTCGACGAGGCCAAGAGGCACGTTTATTCAGCGAAAAATGCAAAATAATATGTAAACTTGTCGGTATGTAAGGTCCATACACATACATAGTACTTGCATAGCTGCAATATTCATTTTTCAGGTGAATTATGTAAAAATTTTTGATAATGTATTAAGATTCAGTTCCTGTTCACGTAATAGCCATTTGCAATGGATGAAATTGAAGAAGTCTATTCTTTTACCAGTGCCATTTCACTCAATAAATGTTTTTTCCTACAAAAGAAAATTATTTTATTTGATATTCACGAATAGAAATTCAAAACCTGAAATGAAAGCCTTTTTCTTCGGCGTTTACTTAATCCGTATTTTTTCGAATGGAAAATGGAGAGAAAGATAAATCAAGACCAGGAATCGATAAGGGTAAAATATTCGTTTCGACGTACATAGGTAGTCATATCATATCATCAATTCAAACAGCGTCTTTTCGCAAACTCATGAAGGGCAATTCACGGTAGCGAAAACACATTAACTAAATACATACATTCAGAATGGCAATGTGATATTTTTCTCTTTTGAGGAAAATTATCTTTTGAAATGCCGCGTAGAAAATTATTGATGAAACAAAATGTGTGAGCAAACCAGAGATCAGGCCCGTGCAAAAGTGGAATGGCAATGACAGTAAAGTTTAATGAAAAAATAACTGTAAAAAGGGAAAAGCTTCTTGAGTAGAAATGAAATAGGTATTTTTATTGCCATTCCTTTGACTTATCGTCGCAAGTTACAGCCAACGCCAAAGAATGTTTGACACGACAAAAATGCAAAAATTATTATCCTTCACCAGTTCTTCAGATATCAAACTTTATGGTTATTTAAAATAATTCCTATTGCCGCAGGTCATCACTTCTTATGAAAGTATGCGATTAAATTAGACTTGGGCAATACATATCATGAGGAGACCATTTTGCATGAGTCATGACTTGAGGATCTGATTGGAGATCCAGACTATTTAAGAATGAATTATTCGGGCAAGTCAGGTGGGTCCTTGAATTCGAGACGAGACAAAATAAAAGGACAGGCAAAACAAGAGAACGGAAAAGGATTTCTTTTTTGATTTACACCAACCTCCAAAAAATTCAATCAGATCAAATCCAAGAAAAAAAAACATTTTTTTCCTTTTGTGATTGTCATTCAGTATTACACGATTTGGGAATGATTCATAGTTTCGATTACAACTTATCCTTGTCCCTCTAAATGGCTCATAATTTGTTAAGTATTTTAGCTTTAAAAAGGGGAATTTTAAATTCCCTTAAGGCAAATGTGATGAAATGACTGATGAGGGGATTAAAATTTGGTTAAGGAAGATTATCCATTTTGGAGGTGAGCTAATCATTAGGCATTATCATTAACTGTTTTCCTTGGGCAGGTAAGAACTAAAATGATTATTAGGCTTTCCCTTTATTTTAAATTTAAAATGTGACGTTTTCGATTTGCGTAATCGATTTGCGCTTTTATGGAGTCGTTAATTCTGGGATGAAGCCTTATAGGCACCGGATCAAGAATCAAGAAGACTGACTGAGTGAGCATCATGCATATCATCCTCTGAAAAGAGAATGGTCCCTGTTGATGTCATGTCCATCTTCATTGAGCCATTCTTCAGTCAAGTCGCCGTGGCAGCAGGCAACATCATCAAAATACAGCAACTGAAGATGAGTCCGACCGAATACAAATGCCGTTATGTCATCGTCATCACCATTTCATCTCATGAAACAATCACTTTCAAAAGTCAAGTTTGAAAATGTGCAATACTGACACTGTCTCGATATTTTTTGATACCGCTTCTGTGAAGTGACCATACCATAATCGTAATCGTAAAACGCAACCACCATAATCATAATCATGAACGGTTATGCGATGATGCTTCGTCTTCACTACGACAGCTGAGCCGCTGCCATTTATACTCCATTTGACCTTTTTCCTATATCGTCAAATCAAGTCAAGTTATTATTGACGTAGTTATGTAGCTCTTGAATCATATTATGGTCCCTTTTGATTTGTGATTCTTCACGCCCGCCGTTTGTCGTGAAGTGCCACTAATCATCACTTGACTTGACACACGCAATAAATCTTCCGATTGTATTGTAACCTTCCATAAAAAAATCTACGTATCCTAAAAGGTCATCTCTCCCATTAAAAGGGAAAAATATCGATTGAAATAATTTTATTTTACAGTATAAAATGTGAGCTTAGTGCACTTGCAGCAGTGTTATTCTAAGATAATGAATGACTCTGCTCACCTTGCAATACCTTGTTCAACACTCAGCAAAAAAAATATTCCATCAGAATTTGATCAGGTTTTGTTTGTAAAAAGTGCATAATAATTGCAGAGTAGTAGTGCAACCCACCAACAAAAATGTAAATTGCAATTTGAAGTCAAAGCCAAAGACAAGTCGAGATTAATACTGATTGGGAGAAGGAAGGTAACAAGTTCTTAATACCTACAAAATACAAACGACCATCTGTACACCTGCAATGATTTTTTTTAAGTTTTGGTATGATGAAATTTAAAGGTTAGGGATTGCAAAAAATATGCCCTATTTTAGAAAGGAATTTGCATGCGATGCGATGATTATGATTATGATCATAGATACATACTATTATGGTGCCGTTCGACAAAGGCATTTTAGGCCAGTCAAGCTAGGTTTTAGTGGAAGACATAAAAAGCAATTATTACCGAAATGATTGTGCATTCCTCCATGATGTTGATGCAGAGGATGATGATGATGGTGACTCCTCGGGGGCTTGACGCCCCTCCCTGTACTCCGGTGCATTGTCTCCTCCGCTAAATGATTGTGACTTGACTTTTTTGACACAACACTAGAGATGATATTTAAATGTCTTTAGTCTTCCTCGCTTACATCGAATTCGAGTTTTAATGGGAATCCACTCCTCATTCACTTGAAGAAGGTGCGGATGTGAACATAAAAAAATTTGCCTTCAAAAATGGCTTTAAATTGTCCCTTCTGAAGTGTTTTTCCTTAATGCTCACTAGTTCTTAATGGAAATTATGCCATGCCATGCCATGCCACACACAAACATTTCATTTCTTCATATTGTTATCACATCCTTCATGATTCATTCACACCAAAAGCGACACTTCAAGAATACACCCCACACCTCAGAAGAATTCCTTTGCATACAATAATATCTCCAACAATTCATACGAAGCTCGAGAATATGCAAATATTTTATTAGCTTCGCTTCTCAACATAAATTCATGTCAATAGTATTTTTTTACGTGTTGTGTGTTATATCGTAATTACTTGTTCACTTTTTTACTGTTGAGGTAGACAAAGAAAAATTTGTCCCATGCCATTCATATTCATTCCGATCCTATCCAAATAGGACACGCAAAACAGCATCCCATCGCATCAAGGAAGTATACAGTCTACATAACCAGGACCAGTAAATTGTTGGACGTAATCGTATCACAATAATCGCAATCAGCTTTAGTCGGACTCGCAAAAAAAGTTGATTACTCCATCGCCTCAACTGAGGAGACAAGGGATTACATTACATTAAAAGTTAAAACAAGATCATTCCCATCAGGACTTAAATGGGCCCACAGAAGAACACGAAAGAGAGCAAAGGAGAACCAGAACCAGCCCAAATGTGAAGCATTTAATCTAATAAGGCTTGGCTTTGGGCTTGGGTGATTGTTTTGTAAGCAATAACAATGACATTCACCGACTCAATCGCAGTACATTGTTTTCATATAGCATTATTTACTTTTAGTGGACCTCGGATCTTATCCCACATGACAAGAGAATGATGATGGTTGACATTGGGACACCAAATAATAATGCACTTGAAAAAGAAGTTTAGCTGTTGTACATATGTATAACGGCAGATCTAGATCTGTTTTTCTGAACAAGGGAAAAAACACCGCACCGAGTTGTGAGTGAAGGACTAGACCGACTTAATCAGAGCGACTCATTTCACTTCCTCATCTTTTACAATTGAGTTCTTCTAAAAGTTCATATTTGGCTGTGTGCACTTCACCTCATAAAAACATATTTTGCTCCACTTTACTTTCGAATTTCAGTCTGTTTATTTTTCTGTTTCAAGAAATGGAATTTTTTTCATCAAGATCAAGATGAAATGACAGGAGAAACTTGAGATGATCTAGTCAATTTAAAAAGGTCAAAGTCTATCTTGATATGTGATGAGAGTACTGTTATGTACTTCAACTTCCTTGTGGATGGGCAAGGTTTGAAAATCCCTCTATGAATTTTAGAAGTGCATTTGTGAATTTTAATTCATGAGTTTTTTTGTCTTTTTCTGCTTTTAAGAAAACAGTCATAAAGATAATATAAAAATATGCACTTGTGCACTTTATTCCACACGACACTTTTACAATTTTTGGCACTTTTCAGGGAAATAACAACTTTGGGCTTCGTAAGCTCAAAGGAATTTATCTCAATCGTTTAAGAGTTGAAAAAATAATAAAAAGGAAAAGTTCGTCGTCTACACAGAAATACTTATTTTTATTATGACGATTTGAATAAATGTACCTCAGCTCGTCCAAAGGTAAAACTGATTTGCACATGAAAATGGAAAAAAAGACGAGCCAAGGCGAGAAAATGAGGAGATGGATGAGTAATCACTATAGAAAAACTTATTATGTAAAGAATGATGACATCTCAGGACTTGAGTCCGACAATTTGTCGTTGCGGCACGATTAGAATAATCAGAATTCCAGCTTTTCCGTTGTGAATATTTATCACTTGTTCATGCCAGCTCGGCTTGGTAGCTTCAAATTGAAAGAATGTAATTTATTCTTTACGAAAATTCCACAGTATTTTTCACTTATCTTTTTATTGGACAAATACAAACACAATTTGTTTACAAATTTTCGGATTGAGATAAGTCATCACGACCGACTACGACAACGAAAACCACATCTCATCATTGATGTTGATGACCAGTGTGCGCAGTGACCATGCAAAGGAGACACCAAACCACGAATGACTAAAGAATGAATCACTCCACTCAATTGAATGATGCTGATTGTGAGCTCTACTGCAGCTGTAAGGAGACGCTATTGATGATGATATGATGAGATGAACAACAATGAACAGGACTTGACTACTCTCGACTCCTGCTGAATTTCTAATCAGTCTTGTGGAGTCAGTCCTCGAGAGACTTTTTGACTTGGCTTGATTTGATCATTTCAATTTCTTCTCCATCTCCACAAAAAAATAAAAATGATATGCAAACTTTTTAAAGCAAATAAAATGGACTTTATGACTTGACGATGAAGAGGGAGGAGGAGGAGGTGAAGTGAATGTGAGACGAATGCAATTTTTTCTTCCTTTTTTGCACTGAAAAAATTGGCCCTCCTCGTGTCTTAATGGGAATTGTGGTTGCGATGCGATTTTACTACTTACTGCAATCCACTCCAAGAACGAAGAGGAGAACTCCTATCGTCGACGTCCCACACGAGAAAAAAAATTGTTTTCAAAGGATTCGAGGCTCATTTAGAAATATGTTGAGACTCGAGAAGAAGAAAAGGATTTTTCAGCTGAGCTAAAGAAGACGAAGAACACTGAAGAAAGATGGGATGCAACTAATGATGCTAATGTTTTTGGGATTCGCGAAAAAATTGCAATCCAAAATCANACTAATGATGCTAATGTTTTTGGGATTCGCGAAAAAATTGCAATCCAAAATCACAATCAACGAATGTACAGGAGGAGGACGATAATGATTGCGATGAGGATGCGAATGAATGTGATATGACGACCTGTGTTCATGTATTTTCAGAGAAGAAAAAGAAGGCCTACACAAAATTCAGATAGAAGACAAGACAATTCAAGACAGGTATGATCAGTTGTGGATGTTTAGGTATGCAAAAGTTGATAGGCACATGATGATCTACGATCAACGATGATCCCAGAAGATGATGACGATGAAGATCGTGAAGTCATTGTTGCTCTTGCTCAAGTGAGGAATCTCGACTGAAGAAATGATGATCTCTTTTTCTAGAGCCGATTAAAAATAATATGTACTCGAACGAAGGTACGTACAATATAAAGGATGATGCGCTACAAGAAGAGCTCACCTGTAAATTGCAAACACAATTATTTACAGGATCAACTATTCCAACCGAGTAATGGGGAGTCTCATTGTTTTGGTTTTCCAAGCCAAACGAAATTGACTGAATCCAGAAAATCCAACCAAAAGCTTTGCAGAGTTTGCAAAAAATGCCAAAAATTGAAACACTCAACAAAGTTTTTTTTTAAAGATAGGTATGAGTTCAAGCATAGGTAGACGTTTGGTAAGACTTGGAAAAAGAAGTCCCATCTTGAAATTCTAAACTCTCTAATTGAATCTTCTTCGATGAAGACGACGAGGGCGACGTAAGTAAAGAGATAAGTGTAATGGAATGGAGATGTGATGATAGGACAAAATGTTGATTGCTGCCATAATGGATTGGCGTGGATTTGCCCTATCTAAAGTAAATAGAGGCAGATGAAGATGCAATAGGCAACCTGTACAAGGCAGACCTAACGAATAAAATGTATGATTTGATAATGTTCATATGTATTTGATTTTTTTTGAAATGTTTGCTTCGTTAAGGCAACCCCAACCAACACACATGCCATGTGCCTCCCTGGCTTGTTTATGGCAGCGAATGTGTTGTTACGAAACGTTTTACTTAAAGGCAACAGGCCTTAAACACTCTTAACTTAATTCAGTCACTCACTCGGGGAGGGAATGAAGAATGAATGGAACTTATGTGTTTTATGAGGTTCGCGTATGACAACAATGTAACGACTGCGGCTTCAGCACGACGTCTACGGCACGACACGAGACAATTCACGAGCTTTACATGCGAATTACAATAATAAATAGAGGATTTTTCTAAAAACGTTGCAGTTTGTGATTGCGATTGTAAATTGTACAAATAATGATGATGTTCAAGATTAGGAAGCTTTGAATGAAACGGACGCATGTAAAAAGGACTTTGATTGAAGAAGATGCATGAAAAGTTTTTGTTGGACACCCTGTTGCAGTCTCGCTCTGGGAATGTGTACTGGTTTACAGATTGGAAGGGGGAGAATGAACAATGATTTTACAGAAACTGAATATAAACTCCAGCAGCACCTACATATTAATGCATACATGCTGTTTTGGCATATGCAATTATATTTCCCGCTTTGATGGAAAAAGTCAGCCAAAATTAGGTTTACACTTTACAGATACATGGGCACCCATCATCGTAAATTTTTGTTGCCGAAATTTAGGTTAGGTTGCAGGAGTTGCCGTTATGTTGCAACTGGTAAAAATGGAAATTAAAAATGTGCAGACGTAGACGTATGCATAAGCAAAAAGCATTTTAAAAATATCTCTGAACTCTGAAGCAAACAATGCAAATAATGAGATGCGTAGCGTAAAGCAAACACGATTGTTGCGAAATGTTTTGTTCGTTGACAAGTATTTTGTAGTGTGTTGTTGTAGGCCGCGTGTTAAAATTTCAATTATGCATTGCGATATTGAGTTGCGGAAGCTGAGAGCTAATGAATGAATGAATGCATGAATAGGCTTACCTCAGTTGAATGATCGAACGAAGTCAATAGAATGATCTACAGATGTCCGAGATTTGTTGATCCAGTTCCAGTATCTGAGGAAAAAATGACAAAGAAATAATTTGAAATCTGCGCAATTTTTGGCAAAAAACTGAGGCATCACATTAATTTGGCTCGACATCTAACTTGATACGTTAGAGATATCTTTTAAATAAATTAATACTTCATTACTCTAATTAGGTATGCATTTCTGAGCCTGCTATGTGAGTGACGACAACGATGACAATACGCACGTGAAGTAAATAACAGTTAAAACAGGCAAACCAGACTGTCATAAAAATGTAAAGCTATAACATGACCAAACATGATAATATATGATCCTGCTGAATCAGTGGAAGCGATAGAACTCTTTATAAAAATATATGTAATTTCCAAATTTAATTACAGCATTGAGCAGTAATTTGATCTAGTCCATTGTCTAACCTAACCCCAAGATCCAGACTCCATTTTACGATCTTTTCCTTTCCTTCAGTTTTAGTCTACTGAATGCTATAAAAATTTGAAATGAAAAATGAGTCTGTGCTGAATTTAAAAAGAGGTAACAATGCTTAGTTAGTCATCGTAGAACGTACATAAATTTGAGAGTGACAACTTTTCATTTCTCGTTCTTGTTTTACTGGCTCCGGCTCATGTTATGAATGGATTCGTCATCCAAATTTCCAAATTACCTAAAATGCTAAAGTCGGTTAATTGCTTTTCTATTTTTCGCCACCATTTCTAGAAGTGAAGAGAAATTTTCGGTTTATTTTTAGTTAACGAATACTTACATCACTCTCTGTCTCTACCACAGCTATAGTTCAGTTGACTTTCAAGAAGTTCAAGTTGAGGATTAACTAGAACAAAACAACCTAAACTGAGTGAGGATTCACTAATTCACTGGAGAACGGCAACTAATATTAATTTTAATGAATGTCTGTCACTCCGCGGTCAATCACAATTCATGACTTGATTTTTAAATTCACAATAAAACGCAAAGAAATATTTTGATTTCAATTGCAAAGACTTGTCCACTCCAGGAGGACAACATGAAATGAAAATGAAGTCAGGCAGAAGCACCCAAGATTGATATGAATTGCTAATCGTGTTTCCTTCGCGAATTTTAAAATGACAATGACTTAACTCATTTCCCTTTGACTCGGGCATTCCAATTCCAATTAGGTACGTTGTTAATCCTAACAAGCCAAACAAATCACTCCATTTCATAACCATCACATTGTATTCATCCATCCAGGCAGTCCAAATCCATTATGCGATTTTTTTCTTCGACTTTGACAAGTATGTATCTTCATATCAATTTCGGACAAGACCAAAACCAAACCTTACCAAATTCCTTAAATGAAATTCACCTGTGTTGCATAAGGCATTGAACTTGACACTTGAGATTATTCACGATTGAAAAATTCCTTATGACCAAATAAAATTTAAATAGATTCCACATCTCAGCCGACAACAACAAAGCCAATCCTCTTATTCTGAATCCTCTCTGCTCGATCCCTTTGCAAAAATTCGCAGAATCGAATCAAATGGAATGTGCAAAGTACCTTTTCATAATATTTTAATGCAGAAAATGGAATGCGTTTAATCTGCAAGTATGTAATTTTTTAATGAAACCATGGCCTTGATTACAAACTCCCCTTCAAGCATAATTCCTTCCTTGGCTTTGCCTTCTTCTTCGCACTAATTGGTAATGATGTAATTTGCGGGTACATCTTCCTAAGGTGCTCATCTCACTAAATTTATTGCCCTTCTTGTCTTGCAATTATTTTTTCATTCTCCAGTCCAGTAGGGTAACATGTACTCTTGCATTTCATCAAAACCGTACCTACCGCTTAAATGGAAACTAAACGCTAATTAAAGAGAACATGATCCCATCCTGGCCAAGACACGACCACATATTTCGCATGACTCATGGCTGATGTTGGTGGAAAAAGGTGAAAACTACAATAAAAGCGTGAATTTATTACTGGTTCGTGTGCTCTGTTCGTGGCTGAATTTTTGTGGGGGATGAATGCTCAAGAAAAAGAAGATGATTATGATTACTTCAAGTCAAAGACGAGCAAGACAAGTCTTCTGCAGTTCTCACAAAAGCACATTTTTTCTCAATTTCTCATCAAGGTCATACCTTAATTTACTTTACTTGTTCGTCTTAAAGTTTCAAACTGGCTTGACTTTGCTTGGCCAGGAGTTGGGCTTCTGCTAAAATTATAGAATTTTTTTATGTTCGCAGACAAGAAGATTCAGAGACCTCCTTATGTCAATGTAATGTAAGTAGTTTTGCGAAATATCGGCCTTCGCAAAAAAAATCATCCATCTATAAAATTGGACTGGGTTGGTCTTGGACTGGACTTCACGACTGGAAGCCACACACAAAGAGAATAAATTCACACGCTTCGTTTCAACTTGACACTACCTACGTACAATGCTGAGATTTAAGGCAAGGCTGGCTTAAATTAAACTTAATGCATGGATAAGGTCTGGTCTGGTGTGTCGAGAGGCTCAGCATTCTCCAAAATTGGAAAATGATAATAAATCCAGAATTTAATCCGCACAAAAAGTTAAGATAACACACATTTTCAGGGGAATCGTTGCGTATTAGCAAGAAATATTGTTTCTAGATAATTTCTTTTGGAACACTCTGATCAAAGTTGGGATTTGAAAAAGTATTGTACGTTTTACAAGGAAGGCAAAGTGTTATTGAAATGAAAGGATGATTTTATTATGTTTGTACAACTAGGAATATCTAGTTTATCTTTCAAATATAAAGAAGACACGTACATTTTTGGAACATGAATAACCACTTGGTCACATATACATTTTAAACTAAATTCCAATAATGTAATTAATTATTAATTACTAGCATTTAGATATAGACATGTCACATTTTTACATAATGTAATTGTGCCTACATATAAATAAGTTAGATGCCAACTTGAGAATTATGAATTGTGCCAAAAATATAGTATTATGAAACAATTAAGATACCTATATTATGCGTTTCTGTTTTGCTAGTGATGCATGTTTTGCATCAAAACAATTTTAACTAAAGCTACTTTTTTGACTTTGACACTTTACTTCTTTAGACTTTGACAGAGATAATTTGAACTAAAACTATTTTTAAAATAATTTTTCCTTCATTTGTCAAAATTTTTTAAACTAAAACTATTTTTAAAAACATTTTCCCTTCAGTTGAAATAATACCATCCCATCTTTCCTTATGCTAACGAGTCCATATTATGCATAATAATCCCGAGTAAAGTCCATGTCATGTCCACTCCAGCAGCCTTAAAACAAATGCGTTTTTTCGGACATGGACATACCCAAGCAAAAAAAGCTTTATTTATTTAGTTTTTTATCAGCCTGGAGGTTGTCAATTCAATTGTATTTATTATTGATGATGTGTACACTACCTTTTTGTATCATGCACGGTTACTAATTCCACGAATAATAAATTCTCGCATTGTCGTCACGCATCGATGGGCCTGTACGAAAATAAGCCGACTCCTACTCCTTCGAATATTTCATGATTCAGCCCACTCCATTTATGGATTACGTGAGATAAGACAAGTGAAGCCAAGCCAAAAAAATTCAGTCTGTCTTGTCTTGTTTTGTCCAGTGGTTTCTATTGTTAAAAGACGTTTCTCTCAGTCATTATCATATCATCATTCTTTTTATGGGATCCTAATGATAAATGATTACCTAAATGAATGCAATTGTTGCGATTGACGATTGCAATCTCTGATCTCACTTCGCTTCACACACAGCAAAAACATTTTTGTTTTTGCTCATCTTCTAATTGTGTGCATATCAGATAATTATTTCCGCATGTATCTCAATAGAAAATCTCAAGCCAAGCATTTGATTGTGATTAAGATTGATGAAGATGATTCAGCTCCTCCTGGAGTCTGAGAGTTCTAATTAAAGTACGCCTAAAAGAGGCAATTATTGGCAGATGTGAGCATGCTTGATCTTGAGCATTGATAAGGAATACATATTAAATTCGGCTTCGAAAAAGTAGTTCACGTGCTTCACTCTCTGATCCGCCCAGCACAATCGAGCTAATCTATTTTAGGTGTGAACTTGTTTCAGTCAATCATTTATTTTGGCTCGGTTTCTTCTTATGGAATTTGCATTGGAAGGCTCTATTGATTTTGAGAAAAGCACTGGAATGGAGTGGACATAATGGAAATGTCTTAGGTTTTTAGCAGCAAAAATGAATGCTATCGACGTTGTGACTTTGAGTAGGCGAATCCATTTCTTGCGTTTGACACTTGTTGAAAGGCTTTGATTTACTGGATAGAGAAATAAATATATTTCAAAATTGACATGATGAATTGTACGACATGCCCTTAACCTTAACCGTGAAATTGGTTAGATTTTTTGCAGTATTTGCTCAGTGTCAATTTAATAGTAAATTATTGCCGTTTCGACGCAGCATAGTAACAGCGTACCAAGAACGAATACCTGACTGTACTTGTGCTCAAACAATAAGTAGCAGCGAATGTTCAAGTGTCGATAGAGTTTAGAGCAAATACAAAATTTTTATGATATTTCAAAAATGATCTAATTTACTGGCCTATCATTATGATAATGACGGATGATGGATATGCTACACTTTACGTTGCCAAAGTGATTCTTCAAACAGCTCCAACCTTATTTTTAAGCAGTTACTCTAAGTCCGGGTGTAAATGAGATAGTGTGATTATGATTATGGAGTTCGAAGAAAGACTTTGAGAAGAACAAAGAGAACAAACCTATTGATAATGATGATGATGTAACAACTTCGCTGACAAAATCCTTTACATGGGAGCCATTGACATAAAACTGTAATAATCTATTTCAAAGCTGGTTGAAGAAGATGATGTCCATTCTTGAAAACAAATTGCTTGTAAAAACGTACAATTTCACAAAGTAGGGGAATATTTGAAGTAAAACCCCCTATTAAATTAATATTTTCCCGGTGTAATATCAACAGAAAAATATGATTTTGATTACATT
>JAHZNI010000534.1:0-11936 GCA_027744415.1 Seira ritae
TCTATTTTCTCAGAGTACCATGCCACGATGCAGATTCACCTTCTCGCTTGACTCAGGTAAATTGCTGGAAAAAAGTAGTATATTTATCTAAAGTTTCTATCTATTCATTTCATCCTTGTTCGTCTTTGGCTAAAAGGAAAAGGTATGTTGTGCAAACACCTCCTAAAGAGAAAGGAGCCTACAGTGTGTGTATACCTTCTTTATTACGTATACCGGAAGACGCAATGTGATACGAGCAGAGCTGGGTGCCTTTATAGCTGCATATTACATGGAAGTGGAAATAGCATTTTCAATTCCAAAACGAGGAACGAGCAAGGTAAAGTGCGCGAGCTAACTCCATTTGCAAATTAGACCCTAAGGATTAATACCACTTTCCCCACAAAAGTTAATACCATTATATTCAGACGAAGAGAAGAGGAGTAGGAGTAGGGCCGTTTCTCCCAACACTAAACTGAACTAAACCCACACTTAAGAAACAACGGATACACGTGGGCCAACGGCCATATCAGTCCACATCACATCTCTTTCTATTTCTGGTCTAAACTTAAAACCTTATCTCTACTTTGGAGCTCTTCTTTCTCCAGATTTTTGAGGAAGATTGTGTACTTCCCCGTGGTTTGGGTTTCAAATGTGGCGTAGCATGTGTAAACTGCCTACATTTCCTACTGTAGTCAAGCCAAGCAAGCTACCATCTAGTTCCTTTTTCGAAAATGATGATGAGTGTGCAGAGCATTGAAAAGTATGGCATGGAAAAGTGCATTGCTCCAAGGCCTTTCTTTTCTCTTATGAATTTGGATTCTTTCTTTTGTAGTGCAGGAGCAGCAGCATGGAAATGGAAATACGATCAAGTTTTTTCTCTTTTCCTCCTCCAGACGATATGCTTCCGTTTTCGCTGAGTTTCACTCCGCTCCAAGTTAGTTGAGTTGATTTTAGTTGGTACTCTCCGTGGATTGAATAAATAAGAAAAAAATCAGTAATTTACTTTATTATTATTGGAGTTATTATGGAGTCAAGCTTTTGTGGAAGTTGGGGCAACCCACAAATAGAAAAGGGAGGATAAAATTGATAAAAAATTCTAATAAAAAGCATTCTAATTCATTTTTTCGGGATGGAATCTCCGGCAAACTCATGACAGCAATATGGTCGTCCGTCGTCGATTATTATGTTGTGGGTCATAGTCATAGCTATAGAGCCACATGAATACAGGAGCATTATTGTCTCCGAATTATTATTATTTTTGTGGTTTTCCTCGGCTTTATGCAGATTTTTTAGGACTCGGTCCTTATTTACTCAGCTTTGTTTCAAATGTTTCCTTTAGTTATTCATGAGTCATAGTCATGACCTAAAAATATCTACCGAGTGCAATGGGAAACGTCTTGGTGCATTAATGGCCAGATAAAACCTCAGTTTCACTGCTGGCGAATCCAGTGTTTGCAAGCACTTCAGTTCCAGGTACACTTTTTCCCAATTTCTATAAATGATGAATCGAATAAATAAAGAACTGTGGTGATGGTAATGGTAAGGTACTCCCTTCCATGCACCACCACTAGTGGCAGTGGGCGTTTTAAGAGTCAGTACAGCTACTGATGCAATCTCCATTTTTGAAAATTTTATGATCAGTGCAATTTAAAGGGAGCAATAAAAAGGCTGCACTGTAAGCTTATCCCCTTTACTTTTTTAACTTGCAATTATTCTGTCAGAAGAAAATGGCTACTTTAAAAAGTGGAATAAAAATATCATAAATAAAACATTTTTGATGGCGCTTTTGTGCATCATGCACCACCAGCATTGTAAAAAATGCAATATTTATCTCAATTTTCCTTGAAAAAATATTGAAATGTGCCAAAAATTATTTCGCTTGCTCACATATGAAAACCCTACAAAAGCAGGAAAGAACGTATTCACCGTAGACCATTTTAATCTATCTTTAAAAACGAGGTCTGTTCGGAAACCATTTTTCATGCATCGAAATGAATCAGAGAAAGCCCAGCAAACTAAACAAAACCCAAACCAACTTCAGTTTTGATTTTGGATGCGATCCCTCCAGAGAAAAGTTCTATTTACGTTTCATCCAATTTATTATGTTGATCAATCATAGGTACCCCATAAGGTCAGCAGCGGAAGGAAGGATTCTAAAAAAACCACAGAAAATCAACGTTGAATAGAAAATCCAAGTTGAAAATAATAACTTCCTATAGAGCCTTCTGTTTGGCCTGAGGTATATCCTCCTGACTGTGCTTTCTCTCCAAGCAAGTGATTTCAGATTTTCAAGCTGTCCATACCTCATGCTGCTCCCGTTTTCCCTCCATTTTGATAGAAACATGTATATGTATGTATGTGGTAGGTATATCTAATTCTCCACAGCACTCTCCATTTTCTTTCCTCCGCCGCCACAACCGATCCGACGTTCTTTTTTCTGCTGACATTAGAAATGACTATAATAATATGAGATGCTATATTATAGCTGCTTTCATTCTATTGCAATGCAATGCATGCCTTCCAGCCCACTTTCCCCATCCAGATCCAGCGTGAGCCTTTCCATTCCAACTTTTTCTCCATCCATGAGTCCTTCTGCTTCTTCTTTCTCCTCATCGGTCGGTTCGCTCGTTCGGTCGATAGTGATTTATGAGGCAAGTTATAATACTGGAATCCGCACTGTTATTATTACACTCGAGAAAAATACCTTAGTTTTTTTCCTTTAGAAAGTTTTTAATACCGACAGACGGAGAGTAGTAGTAGCATGATCATGATCACAGGCAAGCCACCACTTCGACAGAGTAGTGGCCATGGCTGCATCACACCACACCACAGCCCTTTCCTCAATTCCTTCTAGTTTCGCTTCAGATGAGAATGAGATGCTTGTGCAAGTGACGCCACAAAAGTTTTAGTTTTTTTCAGAGAAGGAAATTGTTTGAAATAGTGTGGCATTATCTGAATAGTGGGAGAAATGAAGAAGGTATACATAGCAGCGGTAGCAGTTTGTGTGGGACTCAAAAAAAATAAGTATTCGGAGACTCATCGTTCCTCTCCAACTTTTTTTTCTATCTCTTTCTTTCACAAGAGTCATAGTCATGTATAGGCTATAATTTTCCCCAAAGCTAGAGAGAGAAAGAGAGCCACCAAGAAGAAGAAAACGAAAATGGGGAAAACATACCAACAAAGAATGAATGAGCGCTACATTAAACTTTACACGTCGCCTTTTTCCTTGTGTTTCTTTCTCTGTCGATGGATTATAAGAAGATGTATGATATTATGCAATCTCATATAATATCCGACGTGCTTTCAGCATTTTTGACAAGCTAAAACATGCCATAAGACGCTATGGCTATGAACCCATTCCATGAGAGAGACTAACACAGCAGCGAAATATTTCCTGTCGACCTTTCCCTCCAAAACAGAAAGGAAAGGAAAATGTGTGGGTACTTTTTTTGCCATGTCAGCTGGCAGGGAAAACTTCAATAAACTCAGGTATGTCGGAGGAATTTATATGAAAGCTTGAGCCGAGTAAGCTGATAGCTGATCTTTAAACTTTTTTCCTCCTCTAAATAAGAAGAAGACATTTAGGTGTATAGTGCACTTATATAGTTAGCAAGGAAAGGAAGATAAACGATATCCCGAGAGTGTGGCTTGCCTTGCTTTGCCTGGTCTGGTCTTCTTGCGAGTTGGCTTTTTACTCGTGAAATTCTCGGGAATAATAGCTACATTTTTCTTGGTACATGAGTCGTAAAAAGGGTTGCATGGCTCTATTTAAAGTTTGGAAAGTACCTATTTTAGCGTAAACTTTGCAAGTTGGAAGTTGGATGCTGTAAGAGAGGTCTAAAGGGAGCTGTCGAAGGAATAAAAAGCGACGCGAATGAGACTTTATAAAGTTGCCTGAGAGTGTGCAATATGAGTACCGCGTGCGGTGTGAACTTAAGGAATGGAAAAGAGATCGATTTGATTTTTGAAGACTGTCCTAGGTGTTTCCTGCTAATTAAGCTATAAATGAAGTTGGCATTATTACTTCATAATTTCATTTAATGGTAATAAAAAGGAGAGTTCTTGACACTTCAATTCAAAACACTGTTTTGTTTTGTGTCTTCAATTATTGCTTAAATAACATTAAACAGACGGGCTAGGTAACAAGCAAAGCTGTCGCATTCCAGTTTGTCAGGGTTTCACTGATTCGTTACGTGACCATAGATGAAGTCTGTGACTCTGGCAATGGATGCAGAAAACAAGGCCTTGTTGTGTCTAAACTCTTTGCTCTTGTATGCAGTTTGGAATTACATAGGTATGTATTTCTGATCAGTTAAAATCAAAGTTGTTGAAAGAAATTTAAATTTTGTCTGCATGTCATCTCCTTCATTCCGTCATTTCAAGGAAGCCATATTTTCATGTTCTCCACTCATTAATCTTAATATAGCTTTAATTCTTCATTATTACATTCCATTCATCAACTCCCATTCTCTAACAATGACACATTTTGTGAATATCTACTATGCAGCTAAAACACTGATTTAAAAATATGCTATGCCATGCCATACCACCTACCTCTAGCTCGACTCATAATTCTAATTTTAATAAGTATGCACTGTGCAGGAAAGGCCATTCAAAAGTCATAAAATTACATTATAATACGTTTGTGACTTTTTCCCTCGCTCGCAATAATTCTTAATTTAAAAATAACCAATGCTGACAGACTCCCGCCAGAATTTAGCCTTATAACCCCGAGCTCAAACCAAACCCAAACAGGAAAAAAATGCATACTTCCACTCCCAGACACGACACAGACTAAACTCCCGCCAGAATTTAGCCTTATAACCCCGAGCTCAAACCAAACCCAAACAGGAAAAAAATGCATACTTCCACTTCCACTCCCAGACACGACACAGACTACCAGGTAAATAATAAGCATCATGTCTCCACTCGAGTAGAACATTGCATTTTATGGAAGTGAATCTAATAATAGCAATTAACTCCAAAAATATTTCTCTTGCCTTACTTATACCACCACCGCACACATTACTCTTTACCTTGACGTCTCTCCAAAGCCTACTATTAAATCACTTTTAATATCGCAATTAAAAGTGTTTCATATCCTATCACAATGATCAATGCTCATGTACTATAAAATTGTAAAAGCTGTTACAAGAACAAAACAACACTAACAACAAATAGCAATATTGTATTTTTTATATGTACTGTGATAAGTATTTTTTCACCTTCCAATCTTCCATAAATACATTCCATTCCAATAAGACCAAGCCAAGCCACAGCAATCTTTTGCTCTCACGCAATCCTCTCAGGAGAAATAGGCTATGTTGCATAGCTAATGCACTTATCATACAAATTGGCCATTCATTCTCCCCTCACATTAGAACTAACCGCATTGCCACTATGTACTACTCTTACTATTCCAACTTCATTTCTTCTTCATGTAAACACGAATTTACAATGGGTAATTGTGGCATTTTCTCCATTAAGTCATTAAGATACACACCTGGAGGCACCTAATCAAACATTAATTTAGTGGAATAATACTAGTCGCATGCTAAATACATCAATCTTTCCTTTTTTACCTTGCCTCTAGCAGCATTGCAGAAAAATGTGTGCTTTTCACCTTCCTTCTTCCTCTATCTCCATCTCCCCTTCATATTTTATGGCACGCACTTTCACTTTATTACGCTTTGTTTATTTAGTTAATACTACTGGACACGGGGAAGAAGAAGAGAGGGAAGCAGTGCATATTACGTGCAATAAACTTAACAAAAATACATTACTTTGAAGAGCTTCTTAAAATAATGGCACTACTGCTTTTATGTTCCTCTCCGGTCGGTCTGGGTCGTAAAATTTACAAAAAAATTTCCGCTTGCGATTCCAGTACAAACTTGCCTTTTCTTCTTAGGAATCACCAGAATTTATGTGGCTTAGTCTGGTTTCGGCTAGTCTCCTTTGAAAATCAAAATTCAAAGAGAGAGAGAGAGAAGAATTCCCTTTCCTCGAGTCTGAATACAATAGTAAGCCAATTTGAAAGTGGTACACAAAATCTCATGAAAGGAGGACTAAAGGAGAAAGTTTGTAGTGCACTTTAAATACATGTGCACGTATTATAGCTGGAAATCAGAGAAAGGGTGTTTTTTATTATGACATATTACCTCCATCCTTCTCTCTCCAAAAGAATTCGGTCCATGAATAGCCTGCATTGCATTTGCCTACTTTAAGTGCAGGTATTTATGAAAAAATATTCAAAACGAATTTGTGAAGAGTGATAGCCCTTTTAGTATGCAAATTTCCTTCTCTCCAAAAGCTTCCTTTCATTTCATTTCTTATCGGTGAAAGATAAAGGAGAGAATGGAATAGTTAGGATGGCGCAGTTAAACTCACCTGAGTCTGGTCAAGTATTTTTCGAGAAGTGATAAGAAAGCAATCTGCCCAATAACTATAGACCGTTTGAAAAACTCCCATTCCCGTGTTTATGCCACACCAAAAAAAAGAAACTAGAAGAGTGGCATTCTTCCTTACGATCATCCCGTGCAATATGGCATTCCATGTAGAAAGCGATTTAGCTAGCAACAAAGGGAAAAATTTTACTTTCAAACTCAAATGGAAAGTCTGTCTCAGCCTCCCTCCCTTTTCTCTTTCGTCCTCTTCATCATTTGTTTCTTTTATGTTCTGGGAAAAAGCCTATCATGGAGATAATACAAAATACAGCAAAATACGTGCTTCCTCTTTCCTGCTATTTTTGCTGCAATAAATCAGTGGAAAATAGGTGGGAAGATAACTGGGAAAGAAGAAGGAAAACCCAAAGTCATTACGGCATATAGAGCGTAAAGTCCTATTGTCAGCTCAACATTCAAATCCTGAATATTCTAAAATAGTCTTCTCCACCTCAATACAATATCCCTTCCTGGGAAAAAATATTACCTAACCACATAGGTACTTTTTTGTGTTCTGATACTGTAGTGTGGAAGGTGTTGCCTTCGCCGTATCTATTATAACAATATCTTTGGAACTGGAGGGCACTGCCACTGCCTAAAAAATTTTTTTTGTCATGGATCATAAAAAACTACTGTTCTGTGGCTGGGCTTTTCCAAATGTATGACTGTAGTATGCATAATAATATGTATGTATACGGTTAGTTGCTTCTTCTCTGCAACGAAACGAGCAACATAATTTTTTTCAGTTCAGGTTATGTTTACGCCATAAAAAGCGTTTTAGATGGAGAGATTGCCTTTCTCTGCAGATTATACCTTGTGGAAATTGGAATAGAAATGCGACGACTTTCACAAAAAAAATTTTCTCATGAAATGGCAACTTTCTAATTCTCTTTCTATTGCATGTACATAAAAACGTTTACTTTAGGGAATGCCTACCTACTCTAACTGCTATATTCAAATTCACAAATAAAATTCCATTCCTTGTTTTTGCCCTGAAAATCTCCAGTTCCAGTTTTCTTCCTTTTGGAAAAAAATATTATTGAAGCTTTCTCGATTTCACTGCTTTCCAGTGTACTATTATGCAATGCATTATAGACATAGTCATACCGTACGGCTCCAGAATTGTTGAACGCAGTAGTGCAAAGTAGGATTTTCGGGATGTGGAAATATGGCTGGTCGATGAATGGATGGATGCATTGCAATATATTTTTCTTGCAGATCAAAGCACAAGATATTATACTTTTGGAGTCGTGCTCCGCATTGAAAAATATGATTTTTTACACTTGATATCATGTGAAATAATACTACGTAAGTGTAAGACATACAGCAAAACCAAATTGCCAATCTTTTCCTTTAGGAATGACATACGTGGAATGGGAAATAAAGACGACAGAGAAGATCCATAACTTTTTCTCCTTATGACTTTAGCAGTATTTACACGATCCCATATTAAACGATATTTTTTATTCCGTTTTTAGCTAAGTGAATTGTGTGTACCTCGTAATACCTAGTTCGCGGTTTTATGGGAAAATCTAAATGAAAAAAGGTCCTTGCAGCTTTTCACTCTTCACGTTTTCCTCCACATACATACATTCATACAGATACATACATACATGCATACAATGCAATTCTTTTATGGAAGTTTGGAAATTGCAATCCGTGAGAATTAACATCTTCCACATCTATCCACCCGACCCACTTTATTTTCAGTCTCAGGACGCGCCGAAAAATCTCAAGAGAAGATGAAAAGGTGTGTGCGTCTCTCGTAAACCGGAGAGTACAACCTTACCTTATTTCCAGGAAAACAGTTTTATATTCTTTCCTGAGAACATTCGTGTATACCTGTGTCTCTCCAGTCTCCAGCTTCCACACACTTTCCCGCACTCATTTCATTTCCCTTTTAATGTGCAATGCATGTCGTGCCGTGAGAATGCATAACATAACCTCTGAAAAAAGTTTATTCTTTAAAGTTTTGAATGGAAGAAAATACTCTCGAGAGGGGAAAAAGTGCTTTGAATTTGTTGAGCCGTGTACGTGTAGTCGAAACTGGTTCAGCAATTTCCACGATTGCCAAAATGTGAAATGGCATCAGAGACAGGCACTTCAGAGGGAAAAATGAAGATCAAAGGAATAAAAGTTGAAAAAGAAAATGGATATCGAATTCTGTTTTAAGTTTGGAGAAAAAAGTGAAAAAGAAAATCACAAAGCAGAAAATTGAACCATTATTGCAGAATACAAGGCTCCGCTGTATCAAACATGCACCACGACTACACATACCGCATTGAATATTCAGTTCATTCAGTCCATGTACATGCTCCATGCAGTTTTCAAAACTAAATTTTGAAGAAGATAAAAATTTCAATCGATGCCTGATGCTGTAGTTTTGTCCAAAATAACTAAACCGAACTAAACGTTTGAAAATGAATATTATACTTATTGTAAAATATTGCAGGTCTTTGGGGCTGAATTACTTTTCATGACACAGCAACCATGAGCGAGCGCATTCTTCTAGAACATTTAATCTGCTGAATTGATTGTAAATTGAACTGGGTTAATCTACATTTTATTGAATTTTCTATCGATCATGTTTTAGATGCCAAACAAGTCTTCAATATACTTCATCCCTGGTCCTAGGTGACTTCTTACTCCATACAACATTTATTTATTGGATTAATTTTCTTTAATTTAGTGTGCCTCTAGTTCTAAGGATAGGAAAACTCGCGCTTGTAAGCAAAAATAACTTTCATGGAGACATTTTCTCCAAAGTATTATACATGATAACGTCGTATCTTTCTAGTCTGAGTATTCTTTTGAGCATAATTAATTCGATCTCTTCCAACTTTTTTCCCGGACAGCTCTCCAGAGTAAAATAATATTAATTTCTTTTTGAAGAAGGGAAAGTTCCATGTTACACATAAATATACATGGGTATAGTGTGGGATGGGAAAGGCTTCTCCATTTTAGGTTCGTGACGTAATAAGAGACCAGTTTTTTATTAATAAAATCTTTTTTCTATATGATGCCCTCTCTGGAAACTGTCTGTCTTCAATGAAGTGCTCCTCTTTCTCCCACTCGCAACTCACACTCTTTTTCTCTTTCTGACACGGTAAAAGAGCTCAAGCGTTTCTGAAAAATATACAAATGTATGCGCGAATGCTCTACTCTACATCTACCATGTCAAACATCTCAAAAGAAAGTTTCTCATAACAGAATCAGAATGCCTAGGAACTAGAACCATGCAACTGTGCATCTATGTATGTATCTCGGAAGCATACACACCAACCGTTTGTCCATACTCATGCATGGCTTTTGAGTGATAAAGCTAAATAATGAAATATTCTTTGCTCATATCTGAAAACAGCCTTTTTCGACTGAAGAGAGCATGTTAGTAATAGTGGTGTAGCTCTTTAGTTTCCATTCCTGCTTTCTGGAACACAACAAAAAAAATTCCGGGAAACCTTTCGTGTTGAATAACAATTAAGCCTTTTGCTCCCTCTTTCACTTTCCCGTTTTCTATAAAAGAGGGATTCTCTTGTTTATTGATGAGGACTTTTGAGCTTTGTTTACAGAAGGCAAATACTGTCACCGCCGGTGTAGGCACTTTGATTTTGTGGTCCGAGAGCAAAGCAATACCTATGGCGATAAAGCACAAATGTATTTTGAAATGATAAAAGTACCTAAACTAAACTGATCCAAACCTCAACTCAACTCAAATTTTATTTATTAGCAACTCCATGTCTATATGATCAAAATAGAGTAAGAATTTTGAAGAAAAATCATTCTAATACGGGACCAGTCTAAGTCTAATCATTCCGTTACGGATTGTCGAGAAACTTGCAAATATTGACATGCAAAAATCGTGGTGGATTTGCCATATCCTTTTGAGCCTCAGCATTGGCACCTGTTCTGCCTGTAATTACGATACTGACCTGAAGAAAATAACCATTGAAGTCCAGTTCTAACAATGTTTTTCTTGATTGCATCTTAGTCGCTTGCTATTTTTGTGGCCATTCCCACTATCCAGATTGTGATGAAGACCAGGAGGAAGCTGTGTGTGAGGCTTCTGGCCGATCTGGGTTGGCGAATAATACAGCTTTTACCACGCCACATGTTGAAGTTGCACATCATAAGGAAAAGGGCCGAAATATTTTTGATGATGTTACCTTTGACGATAGCAGAGTTGTCCATCACACTTGGAGATGCTACAAATCAAAGAAATTGCAGGCTCCCGATCAGCATAAACGGTTTACCAAGGGCTGTACCAAGGAGCAGGTTGCAAACGGGTGCACGAAAAGCCCCAGTCAAAATATGGAAAAGTGCTACTGCGACACGGAAAAGTGCAATGTGACCACGCCTAAAGCACGAGCATCAAAGTTTATCATTATTTTACTTTTACTTTGTAATGCAGCTTTTGAAACAAAATCAAGTTCAGCAATTTGTAAATTAATAAAAAATTGAGGATCATATTATGACGATTTGAGCAAGTCAGCCAGCTAGAGAAACATTTTCCTGTGGCTGTGTCCGTCCACCGAGTCCCATAATTTTCTGATGATGATGATATGATGATGCTACGACAAAAAAGCTCATGTGATATCACTTTTCACGAAGGAGCACGCTGTTCTCTTCAGTCTTGTTTTTTGTAGCTGCTGCTGTGTCTTCAACGATGATGTGTTTTTGTTTGTGCCATTTAATGTATCAATGAAGACGTATTTTCGATCAGTATCTCATGAAATAGTAGCCATTTTCCTTTTACGACACTGCCAGCTACAGCGTCATTACTATTGCCATCATAGCCATCTACTCCTTGTCCTGCTCTTCCCGTTAGAACATTTTCAAAAGTTTTCTTATCAAAGATTTTTTTGTCATCCAATCTGTGCTTCCGTCGGTGGGTGCTTTCAAAACTAGTATTTTTCTGTACATACCATGCCAGTCGGACATGAGGTTAGATTCGAATGCGGGGGAGGACACAAAAAATTGTTGATACGGTTCTAGTAATGATGATAGTCATCTTCAATTGTTCTATCCATTCCACTTCTGCTTTATGTGAGATAGGAATTTCGTTCTACCTTTATGGCACTATCAACATCTTTTTAACAGATGTCACGAGAAAAAAGTCACCCTTTGTTTGCCAGCCTTGTTTGGATCTGGAAAAGTGTAGCCCATAATATATTGTATGTTTATACGGCTTTCATCTTTTCTCTTGAAAATAGGGAAAGCAGTGATCAAATCGTTATTGGCTATTGACTTTACGACTTTTCTTCGGAAATGGAAGAAAATAAGTTTAACGTAACATCTTTCTCTGGCTAGTTTCAGTCTGGCGATTCGCGACGTTCGTGCAAACGATTTTACATACCTGAGGTGAAAATGAAACGAGTTTTCCCTCCTTTTCGGAAAAAAGCAGTTGCTGTTTCATTGTTCCAAAAGGTGAAGGCAGACAAGCAAGGTTGCTGTACTGCTGCGGAGAAAAAAAATAATGGTGCAAGTGTAATATTTTCTCATGGGAGAGATATTTAAGAA
>JAHZNI010000535.1:0-23448 GCA_027744415.1 Seira ritae
AGTTACTCTTGAGCCAAGATACATAGACTTGGAAAATGAGACTGTGGAAGAAGCACACATCATCATGACAACTACAACAACAGCCAGAGCCACTGGGGCAACAGTGGAAAAACAGGAGACATCAACACAAACCGCTAGTCACATATACTTAACTCTTCAGGGGGACGATGAATCTGAAAAAGATACCTTAATGGGACGCAATAGTAATATTAGCACTCCACCCACCTTCCGGGAAAGTAAATCGGAAACCGCAAAAAACGAATCCTTTACTCACGTGTTTATAACTCTTCAAGGAGACGAGGATGTCCATGAAAATGAATTTTTCAAAAGCGAAAACAAAACAACTACCACCCTCACTGGCAGAGTTAGAGAATCACAACAGGGGAAAAATTCATCTTCCACTCAAGTGCATTTAACACTTCAAGGAGACGATGACATTACAGAAAATACGACTGCAATTGCAGGTAAAAGCAATACTTTTGGAAGAGGGAAGGAACCAAAGCCTGCACTAATTACACAAAATGCATCATCTACTCAGGTATATTTAACGCTTCAAGGAGACGACGACATTCATGAAAATGCAAATACAATTGCAGGTAAAAGCAATATTTTTGCCACCTTCGGAAGAAGCAAGGAATCGAAACCTGTACAAAATGCATCTTCTACGCTAGTATTTTTAACGCTTCAAGGAGACGACGACATTCATGAAAAATACGACTTTAATCACAGGTGCGGTGGAAGAAATTTCGGTCACCTTCGGTGGAAGAAATTCGATTAATACAAAAAATGGATCATCGACTCGTGTGTATTTAACTCTTGAAGGAGACGATGATGATGATAGCACGTTACTAGGAAAGAAAAACAGTTTTTCAGCCTTCCCCAATTTGGAAAATAAATCAGAAAAGGTAGGAAATGAATCTTCCACTCGTGTGTATTTAACACTTGAAGGAGACGATGATCAAGGAAATAATAACACACTTACTGGAAAGAATAGCAATATTTTTGGCTATTCTGGCAGGAATAATACTAATACCCCAGAAACGGTAAAAACCGAATCTTTCACTCGTATCCATTTAACTCTCGAAGGAGATGATGACGACTATGAAAATAATAAAAGTGCTTTTATGAAAGAAGAAGGCAATGCTACCACAAAGGACACAGAATTAGCCGCAAAAAATGCATCTTCATCGCCACCGCGCGTGTACTTAACTCTCGAGGGTGACACTGACGATAATGGAAATGACATGAATTCCACCACCAACAGCAACAATACTGAAGCTTTCACAATGACACCGCCAGCTTCAGATGGAAATAACTCCACAAATGCTACAATGGAGGACGAACACGGAAACATGTCAGGGCGAAAAGAAAGTTCGGGAGACTCCGAAGAATCCGTGACCACAACGGATAAAATCCCAGTTATTTATGAAGCTTATGACACGCCTGCATTTCACGGGAGAGAAAATTTTGAAATCCAGGATGACTTTGATGTTTTCAATGAAAGAGGATGCATAGATTTTAGGTGCAAGGATGACTCTTAATAACAATTACATATGAAGTTCAAGTCTAGGAAATATTTTTTGTCTAATTTTTTTATTACCCAACTGGTTACATTATATTAAGTCAAGACTTTTCATCCAATTTTTCAAAAACCAATTCCAAATCGATATACATACTTATTAATGCATTTAAATAAAACTTACAAGGTAGCAAATGAGTAACAAATAAATACTTAAACTTCATGCAACTTAACACAACCAGCGAAAAAGTCAAACCAGACAATATAGCGAGTCCTAGTTGGAAACACTAAAAGAGACTTCATTACTTAAATTACAGTTGCATGTCGTTCCTCCGATGGCTACGGCTACGGGTAGTAGTTTTTCAGTATTTAACTGTAGTGTACTTACCGTTTTTACTAACATCCTTAGCCTAATTAAAGCTACAGAGCAGTTTTAGGAACTTGTGATTGCTAGGCGTGGAAAACACTTCGCCCTCTTTTTTTCATACTATGTTTTTTGTGGTATGCATTTTCTCAAGTCTTTTCCCTTTTACTCAAAAAAAGAAATATGTACCCGCAACCATTAAAGTAATATTAGTTCAATATGTAGTTGTACAACCCGCGAACAAAATAGTAAATGATGCATGTAAATGTAATTGTACACTAGAAGTAGAATACCTCTTAACTACAAACTACATTTAGACTGGTAGTGGTATGCTCATTCCCACGCAAACGGCAATGTTCTATTTATTTTTCAGGGTGAATTTTGTATTATGGAATTAAAAATGATAGTTTAGTTTGAGTAAGTAAACATGTACCCGTTTCTTACCGTTCTATATAGTTATTATGTAAATTAAATGCTACATTTTAGTGTTACGTTGCGTGCATACGGCTTATGCATACGAATGTGATTTTAGGTTTCAGTTTCAAATTGTCTTCTTAATGTTGCATAATAAAAAGTAAAAGTCTAAATGTCATTACAATCCTAAGAATTAAGTAGACCTGCAAATTCCTTAAATTAAGATAAAGTCGAGAGTCGAGGATAGTCTTGGAAAGCCAAAGAAATTTTTCGGATTCAGGTTCACAAAACACGTCTGGTGATAAGTCCAACTGTCCATTACAGCTAACAATAAAAACTAAAAAACGAGGTCAAATCAATGAAAAAAATTCAGACTTTCAGAAATCAGTACAGTTCATTCAAAGTCGTAAATCTATCCACCTACAGCTATAACTACGTCGGAGATACGATACGTACGAGAGAAAACGAGATATCATCGACTATTGAAAAAAAGAAAAGCAAGCTTTCTCCCAGAATGAGAAATGTCCAGCACGTGTTCCTCCATTAATTTGGACAATTTCATTTTGGCGATCTGTTATTATTATTGTTCATTGACCGAGAGTTGGTCATGCCATCGCCTAGATCGATAATTGAATTCCTGTTGGACTGTAAGCCATGTTGAGCATGGTTGCTATGATTATTATTACTTCCCCCACTTCCTGATGACGATGAACCTGAAAGCAATGCTTTAGATTTTCTATGCTTAGCAATGATATTCTCCATTTGAGTCTGTGTCTCATCCAATAATTCCATCTCCGGATCAGAGTCCAGAGTTCGTTCTGGAGTTTTTGCCTTGTTTCTCCGGAGACTTGCCATTGGACCTGGGACAGGAGGAGCATGATGCCCTCCTCCGCCATTAGTTATTCCGTAGTATTGAGAGCCAGCAGAGGAGGAACTGCCATTCCCAGAGCAGCAAGACGCCTGATAAGGAACTCGTGCAAGTCCATGTTGCATAATGTGGTATGGGCTAGGGACGCATGATGCAGATGTGGCTTGACGCAGGAAGGTGACCAAATGCTCAGCTTCCTCCATCAAATTGTCGTGGGTGACCTTTGAGTTTTCTGCCATTTCCAGTAGCTTTTTTGCCTGTTCCCTCATTGTTTGTGCTTCCTGTTCAGAAGAAGAAAAATGTTCCATTTTCATTTAGTATGCATTAAATGTACACAGATCAAGAAACTGCAATAACTTTACTGTTTTTACTTGAAACGTGCAATATTGCCACTGGTAAATACATACCTTCACTATTGAAGCAACTTGCTTCTCAATTGAACCAACCTGGCTCTGCAGTTTGGTGACTTTATCCTTTGTCGCATCCACAAATCCCTTCACCGCGGCGATATTTTCCTGCATGTTCCCAACATCTTCCTTCAGCCCACTCACGTCACTCTCCACTTGTTTAGTCTCTTGAGAGACAATTTCCAATTCTTTGCTGACATTGTGCATGGTTCTCTCCAGATGAAATGCTTTAGCTGCTCCACCATTCCTGTCGAAAGTTCCATTTGGACTTTGAGTTCCATATGGACTAGAGCTTCCACGATTACTCCCAGCACCTCCACTCCCGACTCTAAGATTTTGTCCGTTTACATGACATCCACCGTTCCCTAATAATGGCGATGCGTTAGCAGAAGAAACGGACCGACCTGTGGAACACCCAGATCCACCACCACCGGTGCATTTCTTGCGTTGTAAACTTGAAAATGAATGCTGTCTCCCTTGAGTGCCCATTAGAGTTGCATGATGGGATACGTAAGTATCTGCAGTCAAAGTGCTCAAACTAGAGCCGCTAGAAGTTCTTTGAGGTTTTGTGGAGGAACTATCTCCATCTGGAAGCAAAATTGGGGAAGGTGAGATGCTTCGGTCGATATTCGGATTATTAGTTTTGGTTTTGTTAGCGGAGTTGTTAGCATTATTTTGCAAGTTTGAGCCATTTTGCTCACGTCTAAATTTTCGCAAGACGCAAGGTGGCGGCGTGACGGAGGAATTCCTTGAAGGGATATCTGCTGGAAAGATATGATAAAGAAAATTAGGACCACTTTTAAAAACTGAAAGCAATTTTAAAGAAATCAAGTTTGATCCGTACTTCCGCGATAACCTGAATTTCCTCTTCCCGAGCCACGCTTCTGAATGTAAGTAGTTCCATGATTTTGCGACCTAGTTAAACTGTTCCTTCCATTCCTGTTAGACGGAGCGCGGTTTTCCTCATCGCTGTCATCTTCCTCCTCTGAGCTGTACTTGTACACCAAGTCCATTTCTTGTGAGTCAATCATGTCTGAATCGGCAGACGCGTTGCTCCAAGTATCGCAATTTTCCTTGCCAGACGCAGCACGACCTAGCTTATCCTCTGCGCCATGACCATTGCTAAACATTAAAATAGCATTGGACCAAATCAGGAAACCAGCTAATTTTTATATGCAGAATCTCAAAGAAAGTCAAATGTTTTTAGCAATTTAATTAAGCATAATCATGAAATTTATTTTTTAACACTCTCAAAAACAATACGATTTTAAATACAAAGTCGATATAGTCGAGCGAGGCGAAACACACTTCAACATGTTATAAATTGTATTAATATATAATAATTATAATGCACTCTTAATTAATTAGTATTTAATACGCAACAGAGAAAGTTGATCAAACAAGAAGCTAGCCTATAAACTTACCCTTAATTTGGTACTTATTTTATTACATATTATATGACCCTACTCAATTTTTTTGTTACTGGTAATCGCTGGTTAAACGTTTTGATTTTTAGCAATCATCATCACAGTTCACTGTACCTGAACTAAGAGTAATTTTTTAGTAAAAAGAAAGCACGCATAATATATTTTAAAATATAACGACTACAATTTATCATGAAATTCTTCTTTGCTTCAATCTATCAAAACCGTTCCATGTTGCACTGTTCCCATTTCATGTAAAATATGTTAGAAAAAAATCGTCAGATCAAATCCTATCCAGGTGAATGCACCCTTTATATTTTAGCACACTTTTTGAATTTAAGGTACCACATTTCATCATGTCATTTCGAGCTTGCGAGCGTTTTCCCTTCACACATCCGGTATACAACATACAATACAAATGTAACTTTTGCAATCTTCAAAAAACGATCAAAATACATACACATCTTTCTTTAACGTTTAACAAAGTCAGATTGAAAGACCTAAACTAAGATTGAAACTGGTGAAAAAAATGACGTTTGTAAGATGACTATATGACTAGGCTTGCGTATTGATTTTGTGATTTGTTATACATTCGGAACGTGCGAGATATATAATAATTATTTTTTACAGTATAACTGTTAATCATCCATCTACCAAAAGGATTTAGCGTAATTTAAACTTGCAGGTTTGCTTAAAATTAAAAAATGACTACAAAACACGATGCGATTTATAATCATACTCTCACAAGTTAATATCAAACTCAAACACACAATAATTACTTATGTATATTATGTTAGATAAAATATCAAACAATTTGCTGAACAAACCATCAATCATCAATTTTTGCCACACTTTTCACAACAAAGAACAAATAAACTTTTGAAATTTTGATTTAAAAGAGGTATTCGAATTGGTGCTGTTGGATGGAGTCTTCGAAGCGCTCCTCTTCCCTCCTGACTTTGGCGATGGAGGGGACCCATGCATGGATGAGTAGTCTGAGGTAGACTCAACATCCTCACAGTCCAGTCCCTTCGCTCTGGACCCGTTGAAGTTCAAAGTGGGAGTTGGCATGCGAATGAACCAAGCTTGCTCGAAGCTTTCATCGTGATTAGTTATCAAATCAGGATTGTTATTGACAGGGGAGTTGGATGAAGAGGAGGGATCAGAACAGCCATCACTCAAATCAAAATCTATACGATCACCACTCTCCGTGCCGGAAAGGGATCCCAACCTGCTCATGCTCTTGTTGTTGTTTGGATGCGTGATTGAGGAGGCTTCCAAAGCTGAGAGGCTTGTAGCACGACCTCGGCTGTCTCGAACATCCTCATCAGAATCCACGATGAAGTCCACATTATCCGGTCGGGAGTCGCAGATGCCTGAAGCGCGGCCGAGATGTGACTTGCGGGGAAGACGACGTCCTTGTGGGCCCTTGGGTCTGCCTTTGGTAACATGGTCCAGTCTATTGCTTGCTTGTGGGAGGACGCTGGTGCTGTCATCCTCCTTGCTTTTTGACTTGGAATTTAGAGAATCCTTCTGAAAACACAAAATTGAAATCACTCACGTCAGCATTTTGTCCACCAGATATGCAATATACACGGCTTAATTAAACAAATCACCTTTTTACGACCAAATCCCATTATAAATAAATCTCTTGATTACTATAAAAATATCTTAGTATTCTAAAAAAATCCTATGAAAATCCTACGCTTCCTTCTGCTACTTACTACTTCTATGAGTCTAAAACTGAATGTGAATAATTATTGTTTCATTTTCAATATAACTCAACTGGCAGCTCTGCTGCTATAAACGACAAAAACGCAGTTTGTCCACTTCACATATCTTCGAGGCTCTAGTCCAAACACGCAAAAAACTAACTAAGTAGGTGTATGCAATCATCAACAAATGTATGTCACGTCATAAAACTGCAACTCTAATTTTTTTCTTCTCCCACAAGCACAAAAGTGAACAAAGCCGAAAACCTCAAAAAACTTTGATGATGATATGAGAGCACTTTTTCTACAGCGCTGTCTTTTGGTCTAGGCAAATCATAGCGATGACTCACAATTGATATCGCTGAACTGCTATTATTATTGTCACAGAACGTACGACAAAACAGGAATTCCAGTCTAATATTATTTAACAAACACAAAACTGTCATTTTTCCGTGCTTGATTCGATTCAAAAACTGACTGAGACGGCTTCTGATTCCGATGCTGTGCAGTACAGTGCAGCGCAGCGTTGTTTGCATCATGTCATGTTATTCTTCTTTTTAACAACTTCATGAATTCCGATGAATCCTGTGATGCGCGAGAGCAGTCATCATAGTCATAGTCATAAAACCATTCAATTCATACCGTTCGTTCGTTGCCTCTAACCAACACTGTATGTTTTTATGTCCTTATAAGACTCTTGATAATGAGGAGAACCCGAGGAATGTAGAGTTTGTGACCGACCATTCCATTGCATTGTCAGCTCAGCTCACAGCTCTAGCTCAACATATTATTATTATTCTGTGAATGTTTTTAAAATCAAAGAGGAGGAAAGTCATTTTTACGCTATTGACTTCTGTCAGATTTAACATCACGGCAGTTAGTAGTTTGCTCGTTCGATGTTACTGTGGGCCATTTTTTTCAGTCGTGTTCAATGCACACGTACATGTATGTATATATGTATTATCCATATAAAAGTTTACCTTTTGAATGCAAATATTTTTCATAAAAAGAACAAAAAAATCCAACAGAAAAAAATAGTAAAGGAATGGGATGGATTGATGGGACCGTGTTTATTTTGAACAAAAGCTATGATAAGTCTTGGTAAGCACAAGCACGCACAAAGCCGAACTAATTTTTCGTCATGTGGCTTGGCTTGGCTGAAATAATGATAATTTTGTCACTCTTCTTGATGTGTATGATAGTATGAAGTTCATAAAATACTATTTTCATACACTTATTTTTTTGCTAAAAAATTCTGCCCGTAGCTCAAATGATACCTATTTAAATAGCCCATATTATTACGTAAAGTAGGTACTTTTTCTTTTCATTTCTTTAAACTACCTAAAATTATCGGAAAGTTATTTATTTTGGCATTAACATAATAATCAAAGAGACCCATCATCATTAAATCATTACGTCATTGAAAGAACGTAATTTTAACAAAAAATGATATGCATTTAATTTATACCAAATACATACAAATGTACGTAAGTACGATTCACTTTCTTTTGTCTTTGGCCAAATTCATTTTTCCTCGACATTAACGATCGTCCTTTTTATTGGGTGCTATAAAACACTTCAGCTTGGATTGATTGTTTCAGATTGAGCTCATGGCCTGTCCATATAGTGTCTGAACTGATGGCGAATGTCATATAAATTTTAAATCGAATAAAATTAGTTTAAAATGGAAAATGTCAGATTAAATACTTACTTAAATAATCCATACAATTTATTAGACGCACCTTGGGGTGCAATATAAGTTGTAATGCATCTGAAATCTGAACTACGTACGTGAATTCATACGCCATAAAGTAGCAAAACGTCATGCACTAATGACTCACGCGTGCCTATTTTCAGCTGATAAATCTTGTCTTTAAGACAGGAGCCGTTGACTTATCAAATTTACGTCACTTGTATGATGAGCCTACGAATTTCTTCCAAAATGTGTGACTAACGTCTCACCCAAAAATAGAACAAGATCTCGAGTCAATTGACATCATTGAAAGGAAACACAAACTTATTGGATTGGAAATATGGAAGATAAGGATTGTGAGTCATCTATCATAAGATGGTCATTGGTCAGTCCAGTTCATAATTTGACTGGAATGTTGACCATGTTTGATGCTTGCACAATATGCAGAATGAATTGATTAAAATGTCCATCATCGAAAACTACACTCTACCTACCTACTACCTACATACGAACATCCAAGATTCAAGATCATCAAAAATGTTCAACTGAATTTGAATGTTTTCGAATGAGATCAAAAAGCATGCAAATAGCCATACTCGATTATTTTACTGCGACGATAGTATGACGTTCGTACGATGAAAAGTATTTCCCAAACTATGAAGATAATTAGTAATCATCGATCAAGGCATGCTGAATTCTTCCGTGAGAAATGTTTATGGTTATATATGATTTTTGACAATCAAAAAAGTTATTAAAATATTTTAAATAAAAGAATCGCTACAAAGTATTCATACCTTTTGCAGTCCGGGCGCAGGAGTCAGTGATCCATCCCTTGTCCGTTTCTCCTTGCCCCGCATGTGGTTCATGGCGGAGTTGATCGCATGCACCCATTCTTTCATCTCGGTAACTGTCTCTGCGGCAAAGTAATGCCGACCCTGTTTACAATTTTAAAGAAATCAAAATAAACAATTAATACAAGTCTGGACTTGACTGGAGGAAAACTTTTGAGTGATTCAACAGTCTGCTGATTAATAGTCTAGCCACTCAAGTACCAATACCTACTTATTATGATGCACTCAAAAATTTCTTAAGCATTGCACAATACAATTAAAATATCCATTCCATTACCCTGATTTTCTCACGAATAATGCAGTAGTTCTCTTGTCCAGAACTAAGATGCACAATCTTGTTTTCAAATCTTTTCAAAACATCCGCGTTGTATATAGTATTGTTATTCAGTTCACATTTAATTTACTTGAGCAACTATTTTTTTTGGAGTAGGTAAGTAAGTAAATATGATTTATATCACAACACCTGAATATTATGAGGTAACTGAAGATTAAATTTGAACAATAGCATTAGTTCAAATAGACGCTTATCATCGTCCCTTTATCGAAGCCAACAGACATTTTTGCACATTTACACTTCAAAGTTGGCTTGTTACCACCTTCCTATTGCCACACCAAATGGAATGCACTCACTCAGTCTCAGAGTCTGATGCTTTTGCTCCGCTCTTATCCAAAATGTCTTTTGTGAGAATTCTCAGTTCTCCTCCTCGCTCACCTTCTTATGAGATTCTTATGAAAAAAAATCCTTTAAGTGCACTTAATTCAATTCATTTACAAGATATTTTTTTCGCAGTGGCCAAAAGCTCATTCTGTTTTTTTATGAGAACCTCGAGGCATTCCGTCTGAAACGCTACTGCTCATACCCATGAAGGAATGCCCAAGGTTTTAAAGCACATTTCTCTTCCATAAATCATCGATCCAATCCTCTTCTTCGCGAAATAGAAAACATCATGTCATCATCATCGCATCCCCTTGCTTCTCCACCACCGACAAAATTTTTTCTATGCATTTACGCACAGGAGGATAGATTATTATCTTTTTCTTAACACAAGTCTCAATTATGACAAGACAAGACGATGATGAAAAAAATACAGTGTGGAGGCATTTGCCAATGAAATATTTCTGCTGTCTTTGCATGCTTGAGATAACACTATGTACAATACAGTTATTATTATTATGCATTCTTCATCATCCCTATAAATCACACTTCTTTTTATAGTCCCACCATCATATCATCATATCACCACCACCATTGCATTACCTGATGTTCATTTATTGCCTCTTCTGAGCCCTGAGCTAAGGTATGCAGTATGCAGTGCACAATGATAATAATGATGATATGAAATCACGGACAGAGAGGAAGACGCCGACTCGACTTTGCGATAAGCGTATAAGAATACGATAGATGGACGAAAAAAAACTACCTCTGGTATAATCATTCATGATTATATTATGATTGCTGGGAATTCCTTTGAGAAACTAAACATACCCATAGTTCAAGCGCATCTCCACCCTGGCTTCCTCTTAGCATACTTTAGACAGAATGGACTTACCTATACACTTTTTTCTGCATATTATAGTTTTTTTTTTCATTCCTCTGCTGAACTATGTAACTAAACTAGAACTAGACTACCAGACTATTTTTTTTTCTTCTGAGCCTACTTTTTCTTAACAGATTCCATGCTCACGATTGTCTTTTCACTCTTAAAAAATGCGAGCGTCAGTCAGTAAGGAGAACAAAGGACTGAAATGTGCGTAAGCGTAAAGGAACATGTACATAGTGCCGCACTACATAAAATTTTTTCCTTTGTCTTTTAGTTACTATTACTATTGGTACTACTTAACCATGATAAAATTCACAGAATGATTTTTTACGGTCAACCGTCACACACGACACACGGGACGGGATATGGTCTGCTTATTATTTTTAAAAAAGAAGAGTAAATTGAAAAATTAAGTAAAACATGACAAAAAAGCATAAAAAATGGTGAATTGAATTGAGCATAATATTGTTGGTTGATCCAATTTCTCATAAGGATAATAAGATACAAAAAGACAGATTTCAAGAGGAAAGAATTTATATTAATTTGACTTACTAGTTCTTCACAAGAGGATGACATCGTAGAGGCTATTGCCATTGCCATTGTATCTACTTTACCTATTTAATTTTTTTGCAAAATATTTTTACGACTTTCTTCCTACTTCACTAAAAGTAAAACGACAAAATAATTAACACAATTTTTTCGCGTCATTACATTCCACTTCAACTGGTATTTAAAAAATAGATGTATTGAAAACTTTCTTAATGACGATACGATGATGGCTTAGAGGATATGGCGTACCAATAAAATAACTTATGGTGTAGCGTGCTCAAATCCTGAATTTGACTGAACTTGGCCTCGTCTTGTCTGACCAACTAACTATAGTAAGCTCATTAGAAAAGGGTCCTAGTCCTCTTGCAGCAAGCGAAAAAAAATTCTACGATAGTGCTAATAAAAATTTGCTAGAAAAGAGCAGAATTCTAACTTAGTTCTTCAAACAAAAGAGTTCGTACATTTAAATGCATTGCATGCATTGCATTGCAGGCAGATCGATTACGTTACGTATTGAATACAATTTAACATATTTTTTGCTGAAATAAAAAATTCTGTTCAACTTGATATAACTTCCTAATCTCTCATCTGAAACATGTGTGCTTTACACCCTCAATTTAACTCGAGAGAACATGCATAATAATAAACATAGTATTACGCACCTCACACGAGATAAACGTTTGGTAACGCATGAACAGCCTAAAAAATCATTTTAACGTTCGAAAAGGCAATTAAAAGTTAGACGATTTAGATTCAGGCTCAGGCATGCTTAACCTTATCTCATATTTTCAATTATGTTAAATCTATTCATATCGATCCCACTGCCAAGCCAAACAACTTTTCATTATGTCCTTGTTTCGAAACAAAAATCGCTAGTTACACGTAATCAAATCGAGGTTTTTGGTAGGTAAAATTCAAACAATTTTTTTCTCTTTCTCAAAGTACTACATACATATTATACACTGCAGTAGTAGTGGAGCATGTATGATGGCCAATAGCCACAAGCAAAAATAAATCCTTCCATTCCAATACTAATAATTTTGTAGACTGTGAGCAATGAGCATCAAGTAAAGCGCATAAAAAACCAACATTTTTATTATAATAAATAATAAGTGACTCTCCCATCAAAGTTTTCCAAGTTAATTCATCCACATTCCATCATTAAGTAGTTGTGTTCTGCTACAGGCTACAGGTGTATATTCATGTACTATGCATGTATTTGTATATTTGTTAACTCAGGTGTATTTTTAGAGTCTACGATTTTTCTTGGTTAAATAATCGAAAGGATATTTTTCGATGAAGTAATGGTAATTGTAATAATAGGCGATTGATGAATGATTGTACAAAAGCAGAAAGCCCATTTTTGATATTATTGTATGCAAGTGTAATGAATCGCAAATGGGAACTGAGCTTAATGAATAAATAGACAGGACAATGCACGCAATTCATCTTTACCATAATATTATTTACTCGAAACTAACTCAATAATATTTCATTTCGTATATATATGCCCCAACACCAACTTTGGGGAGGATGAATGAAGGTTGCCAAAGATGGCATTTTAGATTAGGAATAAAAAAATACATTGCGCGGAGAGAATAAATATAGTACTGACTGAATGAATGCATTTTTATTTATGTGAAATGAATTACCTATTATTAGTGAGTGGCTTGAGATTGGAATGCAACGGATGGATGCAAATTTGTTTGTAGGTAAAACTTTAAAAGTAATAATTTAATTTTTGTTTGATTAACTTTGACCTGCCTTTTCCTCTCTCAAAAATGCAAATTGAGTGAAACAAATCGTAAAAAATTAGATAAAAATATAAATAAAAATCACGGCAAATCTTTGCAATCAACATTAGAGGGGACGGATGCTAATATTTAATAAACAAAAAATTGTTTTTCAGATTTTTCTTAAAATGTACGTAAACCAACTCTCCTACTCAGTCACGTTAATGGAATTTTCTTGAGGTTAAATGCACAATTTGTTTCAATTGCAATTTGCAAATCGTTCGCGTCTTTTATTATTGCTATTATTAGAATGACTACACTACAGATCATATAAAAGCTACCTTACCTTTTATCGCAGTTATTTACAATTATAGCTGATGATAATATTTGACGTAATCAACCAGGAATGTCGGTATGCGCTAGCATGGAGGTACTTTAACATTTGCCCTGACTTTGATCCGACTTTGTCTAGTCACTTGAGACTTGATTAAACACAATAAAATATGTATGATGCTAATGAAAGGGCATCTACTTAATTTAAAAAAATTATTATTCAATAATCTCCTTTGTTCTTATGCTATCAATTGATAAGCAAACTCACGCTACTTTTTCTCGTCTTTTGTGTGAAACGAGAAGAAAGGAATGTGCTCGAGTCGACGTAATCATCAAATGAAAGGGTCATCATATCCTCCTCCGCCTTCTTTATTTTTTATCGCAAGAAAACAGGTAACAAGTTTAACGGAGAAGGAGGGGAGGACAAGGTAAATGCATCAATTTCAATTTATTTATTCTCGCTCATTCTCAAGTCAACTGAACTGCACTGCAATATTTTTTTATTTGAATAGTAGGTGCATTGCCTGATTTACGTTTTTATGGAATGTCTTCCCTTTCTGGTATGATCCTGTCATAAAGGCAGGGCAACTGAAGCTCCATATTTTTTGTTTGCAAAAAAAGTGCCTGAGGAATGCAAAGGACAGAAATGGAATGAGGTTTTGACGATGATAGACTAAAAATGAAGCAATAAAAACAAAGAGAAAGAAGCAAGCGTGTAAAAAAAATCGCGGCATTTTGTCGTCCGCGATCAATCACTTCAGGACGACAAGTAAAAGGTGGATTGTTTACGTTGACTATAAGGCGAAAAGGCGATGATGATATAAATGATGAGGATGAGGAGGGAAACCAGTTTTTACTTTATGCAGAAAATGTGTTAATTGCAAATTCACAATTTCGATTCAATCTACCTATTCTCCTTTTTTCCAAGTAGTATAGAATGAATGAATTCGCAAACTTAAGTTAGAGACTGTGTGTAGGTATTAGAGTGACTGTGATAGTGATTATTACATGATGGCCTTCATTTCTTCAGGACTTACTCAAAGGCTAAAAAACATGATTGGCGCGTGTGACTATCTCCTGCCATACACGTACCTACATTTCGCGACATTACTTCTTATCATAATGGCAGCCGATCTCCTCAAAGTGAAATAGTAGGTACATACATCATATTTCATGGTTTTTATTATGCTTAAGTTTCCTACACAATTTTTGAGGAAGGCAATTACGAAGAGTAGACCGGAGGCCGGGCGGATATTCCGATGTGCATACAACAAACAATAAGCTCACGTATAATCTACTGAAGTAATGTAACGCGAATCTTCACTTTGCACAAGGCCCAGTTTCATCAAAAAAGGAAACTTGTTCAAGAAGAATGAGTGTTTTTACAGGGATAATAATTGTCATAATGCATATATTTTTTGTGTTGTTGCAGTTTAAATTATTGGGCTAAGAATGATTCGAGTGCAATGATAATGCCAATATTTTTTTTATTAATGTGAGTTCGAAAGTAGGTATCAAGTCCACAATATGGGAGGAGGAGGACACCTTGAGAGGTGGAAAGTAAGTAGTAGAGAGAGACTTACCGAGTGCGACTCAAAGAATCCTTTTTCAGTTGATCCAATGACGAAGACGTTAGTTGTCTTCCGAGCCATGCGTGTGGTTGCCTCTGTGCAGGTGTCAAAGTATTCGAGATTTACAAAGCCACTAGACTTCTCCGTGCCTTCGGATTTCTAAATTTGAAATGCAAATTTTGACATTATTCCTCTTTTCCTGACAAGAGAATAATGGCCAGCAGAGTAGGATCTCTGTTCACTGTAAATACATATGACCAAAAAAACTTTTAAAGGCTTACCTCATTTTCATAGAAATACAATTTCGTTTTCACTAGGAGGCAGAATCTGTCACGCCATGTGCCAGAGGTGAGAATACCCTTCCCACTTAACTTTTTCAGATGGCCAACTTTGGTAGCCTTCTCGCGCAGAGAGGAGGCTGGAGGGATTTCCTGTTCACGTCCACGTCGTCCCATTTTGAAAAATGATCAAAAAGTTGTTATCCGTTCGTTCCACGAACACACCCGCACACAGGTACAAAAAACCGTCCCAAAGCGAGATTTGATAAGAAAAAAATCACAAAAAACGAATAGAATGAGTACTTTTAATGTGCAAATGAGCCGGTAACAAAGAAGAACATGTATCACATTTCAACAATGCATCACACCATTGTCGAGTGAGTAAGGCCAAATAACGTTTATGATTGTGCGCTTCTACTAAANAAAAACGAATAGAATGAGTACGTTTAATGTGCAAATGAGCCGGTAACAAAGAAGAACATGTATCACATTTCAACAATGCATCACACCATTGTCGAGTGAGTAAGGCCAAATAACGTTTATGATTGTGCGCTTCTACTAAACTTCCCCCGTCATGAAAAAATCCTCCTTTCTGAAAGTTCAGTCAAGCCTACACACGAGCACCTCCTTCACTGTTAAAATTTTCAATCAATTTTTTTCCTCTCGGAATTACTCCAGTTCTGAGAACAACAACGTAATAGGTCATCCCATCAGAGTATTCAGATTTTCTCGATTTCAATTTAATTTTAATTCCATCTCTAATATTAACTCGCAGTTTTCTACCTTCAGCAGGACACCAGCAGCTCAAATGACAGATGCAGAAAGGAATCGATTTCCTGTTTCAAAAACTACCACATTTTTATTTCAGCTAGCCTGACATCCTGCACTGACAACACACGTGAGAGCTTATATTTTCACAAGTGGCTTTCCATGCATACCTGTTCCATTATATATTTTCCCATTAATGTTTTTACCTTCAAACTGCTGCTCACTAGTACTTATTTTTACAATTTTCTATTGAATTTTTCGTTTGGTTTGGTTTTGTGTGAGCCGACGAGCCCCTGTTCGTTCTCCCAGTATCATGAAAATATCGCGAGAACGCCCTTGCTTTGTCCGCTCACCTGCACTGGTTCTGACTCTGACTCTGGTTTTGTTCTCTCCTCTCGGCAACAAAGCCAAAATCATAGGACCAGCCAGAGGACGAGGAGACTAAAAGCCAAGCCAATAGTGTAGCAAATGGATAAATGGATCATTATATCACCGTCATAGTCGTCATCATCAACCTCCACTAACAAAAAAATATTTTTGTACCTGGTGCTCTGCTTGCACTAATACACTAGAAAAAATACAGAATGTTTAATTTATCTATATCTCCACAGGGGAATCACTCTTCTAGCTGGAATAGAGGCGCGTGGTAAATAAAGGTGGTCGTTCAAAACGAAAAATGACTATGGGTCGATGATGATGATAATCTTTGTAAAAAACACATTCCATATGCAAATGTATGCATTGATTATAATTAAGTATGTTGTTCAGGAGGAGGAGGATGACGATAATAAAACTACAACTATCTTTAGTCTACGGAGCGACTACCGACCAGCCAGAGCCGGCACAATGTAACATTTAGTGGAGGGAGCAGGATGTTAAATAACAAAGAATACAGAGGATCTGAATTATCAACAAATAATTTTGATATGATAATTGTCTCTGAAATTGGAAGATAAAACAAGAACTCCCCTTAGCTGTTTCTCAGAAGTGTACATGACATGATAAGCAATTGTACTTGTACCTTGTACATCATCCTCAGAAACTGAAGATGAAGTCGAATTCCTCTAATTTAATGAGAATGCGATGCTTTTTATAATGAAAATCAGATAAAAAATTATTGTCGATGAAGAAGGAAAGGCATGCCTTTTGCTATGGGTTTGGTGACGGTTCGAGTGGGTGAGCTTTACTTCAATTCAAGCATGTAGGAATAAGAATGCAGAGCAAACACGCAAAAAATATGTGTTGCTGTTGCTGCGAAATTTTTTCCTGTGTAGAAATGAATGATGTATTTATAAGGAGAAACTAATACATGTACTTATGCATTTCGAACATTTTGTAATTTTTACCTAGGTGGAATATAACAAGCTTGTTTCATAACATCCTATATGAATTGAATGGAGGAAGAATTTTTTTTCTTGTCAAAAATTATTTAACTTACACGGTCATATGATTTGAATGGCTAATGAGATAGAGATATTCGAGAAATTAGATGTTGAGAGTTCTTGAGTGAGTTGCTTTTTTTGTCTGAATCTTGTTTGTTGGTCCTCCTATCATTAATGCTCTACTTGTTTTTTCTTTTTCAAAATAGACAGCGCAGGCAGACATGTGAGACATGCGTACTATATATTATGTATGTTGTGTGTGTGCTCTCGAACTATACTTATTTCAATTCTCTTCAAAACCATTTTTATTGTTATCACATCACAAATTATGCTACCTTACCTTTTTCAGATGTCTTATTATTCCCACTTAGCTCCCAATATGAGAGTCATTATTAACTCATTAAAAAAGTTCAGGAGAGACATATTCAGATTACGGGATAGCTGAAACAAAAAAAACGTCCAACAGCAAACAAACAGCAATAAAAAGGTGAAATGCGCTGATGGTTGAGATGTACAAATTCTGTTTTATGGGATTTTTTCTCCCTTTTACTAGCACTCTTATGGCATCTGGGGAATGCATAATGTGCATTTGTACCACTACTACATCCCCTTTCAATGCATACCCTGATGAGCAGGGTAACAACTGCATATATGTACCTAAATAAATGACTTTATAGATATTTTTTTAAATTGCATTATACGGGACAATTATTACCAAACACAATACAATGCACTTCTTCTATAGGTAGGCAAGATAGATACTAAAATGGGAATAATAATGGACGCACTAATGATTGGAAAGAGGAAGGGTGGAACAAACTTCCTTGAAGTAAATATTGAACCATATTTCGACTTCAGAAAGAATCTTATTCAGCAATGTGACATTAGGAAGAAAGAAAAACAAAGCTAAACTATTATGGAACTTTAGAAAGTGTCCGGGTTGAGTTGGAAAAATACTATTAAATAGGCGATGCGATATGAAATGTTAATTTAATTTTGTGCCTACGATTTAAAGTAATGGGAAAGGGCAGTGATTGTGATTATGATGTCTTCATCACATGTCCACCATTTCTAATTCTAATCATAAAATGAAGGAGCTATGTGCTACGTCACAATGACGAGCACCGACATCAGTTAAAATTGGCGTGAATTTCATCTCCATTCCATGTCCATGTTATGTAGAATCCACCTGTGCTCGTGCATTAGCTCTTCTGTGTTTGCCCACACCATATCACGTAACCTTAATCTTAACACTGAAAGTCTAAAATTGGTAATCAAAGCATGAAACAACATTACGCATTGTCAATTGTGCATTTCCAACTTCGCAAAAGCATTATAGAATCAAAAATTAAGCTTTATCCCTTTCGAACGTGGAACAAAGAAACTCCTCACAACGGTAGCGCTATAGCGGTAGCATGGTGCCTACCAACGCTCCGCAAAATTGCAGAATGACAATGATCAAGATGATACGTAATGGTGGCGATGATGGCGGGTGGGAACAATAACGTTCCTTGAGGATTCTTCTCCCTTCACAGTTTAAAAGGCATGCATGTATGTATGTATCTCCTCATCTCATCTCTCAATAATTTCCTTTTATAACTCCCTGCTAACAATGATAAGAAGTATTTTTGTTCTTCTTCTTCAAGCAGCCAGCCGCATGATGTGTGCACATCCGTCATTTACTATCACGTCATACGGTAAAGCTGTACGAGCAAAATCAATGAAAATGATAAAAACACCTCCTCCTGAAACTTCTTTATTTCTGAGTATTTTCACTTAACTAAGAAGAAGGGAGGGAAAAGTGAGCAAAAAAAGACAAGGGAGACATTTGTTTTTTTATTCAAAGTATTTCGTACATCTCATCTCATCCATCCCACCTCATTCATTCCGAGAGAGCGATTCTGCCTAAGCAATAGAAATTCCTCGTATTCTTATTCTTGTCCCTCTCCCTCAGTCAATGTCTTAAAACTATGCAAAGATATAGTCTTCTCATTATTATTAGCTTCCATTGTATTTCTCATGTGAAGGTTGAAATTATTCAGTAAACTGTACCGTATGCTTCTGTACTCCTTCCACCGTTTTTTTCATCCCTTCTTCTTCTCCCCCGCGAACACTGCCACACAACACCAACACCACGAGATCATCTCTCAACCGTCAAAATGAAGACGAAGAATAGAAGACAAAACCACTTTCTTATTTTCTTAAAATAAAGAGTTTAACTTTGAAAACGATACCAAAGTAGTGAATTTTTTTTATACGGATTTAATGGACTTGACTCAACTAAAGCGCCTCTTCTTTGCATAAAGTATGTATGTATCCTAGTTAGTAGAAACTCTGCTTACCAGGGAGATGTGGGGATGACGTGAGTGATGTACACAACTACAAACAGGGAGGACGTGAAGCCATCAAGCAAGAAGGAGAGCCCAGCCAGACCACGTCGAATTTTACCCTAAATGGATACATTCTTTTATGCAGTTTTCTACAAAAACTTGTCTCTCTATTTCAGTTTCAAACTATCTTTTCCCTTTTGGGCTCATCTTACGACTTTCAGACTTCATTTCTTGTCACTTTTCCTGCCAATTTTGTTCTGCTGGTTAAATTGCAGTTCACAGTTTAAATCCTATTTGTACACCTACTCAGGATCACAAAACACCGTCAAATTAGACTCCTTGATGATGGTCTCATGTATCCTCTTGAAAATTTACTCGTTGGACGTGTGTTTCCCCCATACTATAAAATAGTAGTACTAAAATACGTACGTGCTCACTTTTTCCTTGTTCTGAAACTTAAAGCGAAGAAAACAAGTTGTTCCTTTAAAAATGGCCTTAGCATGACAGATGCAGATGTCAAAAGTGACCATTGCAAATCTTTTGAAAAAACGGTTTGTGAATGAATGACAGGCAATTAATTTGAAGGGACAGTTAGATCTTTTATTTTTGGCTGCTGTCAATACACACGCCCACTACATCTACATATTAATATGTACTATCATATTAATGTACTAGAAATTTAGAAATATATGTAACCTAAACCAAACCTTTAACATTTTCATGCATCTATATACACTTCTGCCATTTCCGCCTTTTCCCTTGGAATTCGATTAACTTTGGTTTGATTATTTCCTTGTGTGTGAATTTTTAAAAATATGGCTTGGAAAATTACATGTCATATTATAGCGGAACCTAAAGAATGATAAGAAACCATTTTATTAAAAAGCATTGATTGAAGGGGTTGAACAATTCACCAGAATTTAAAATTAAGCATGAAATTATTTCTACCCTTAATTAAGTCTGGTTTCTTGTCATTGCGTAATGGTTGTCAGCCCCACTCACTTCATCCAACTGAACTAATTGGAAGGTAAGGCTATATTAACCAATCCATCAAGTGAGCCAAGCTTCGCATTAATACCGTACTAATTTCATTATAAAGGCATGAAAAGAGCAATCTTGAAAGACAAAAGGACGACGCAAGCGATATCCTGCGTTTTACCACACAAGATCATTAAAAGGCCTATATGTAAGAGTGCAATCCAACTTTGGCTCGACACAGGAAGCTCAAAAGCACTTCATTGAACTTCGAAACGATGATTTGATGGTAAATGTAGTTCACGCTATACAATAGTACTCATCGTTATTTTGGGATCTAGTGCATGAACATTAAATATTTTTTGATGGATTCATTTAAGCAGTACCTCCTCCGCATGTGTTGATGATACATACCATAAAGAACTATCATTAAATGGTGAGGATTACTGGGTTAAATGAATTCACAACAACAGTAATAATCAAAAATATTTTTCATATTCTCAACGCACCAAAACGGTACAATATGGTTTTACAGGGAATTAAAAAAGTTGCTCAAGAGAGGATAATTTTTGCGGTGATGATGAATGAATGAATGCATGTTATCCCAACCAAACGATGGCGACTTACGGTCCTACACACACAAAGCCGGAAAAGGAAGTTCGTATCAAACTCTGAGCTCAGCATAAAGCCAAAAAAATCCACCAAATTGAAAATTCACACGATAGGACCTGAAAAAATCCTGAATCCTACGTTTGCATGTAATCGTAGTCCATGCAAAATCTAAATGCTGAGGAATACCTACGTAAAATTGTGCATAATGTGTTGTGCGTATGCCCTATCTATCTCTGATTTTGCTACGCATTTTGCAGAATTGTGACACGTTTCCTTGCATGGTTTCTTGACACGTAGATGAATTTTACTCCGGTGTCGTAACAGCTTTATTCATTGTGGTTTTCGCGATACATAATAAATAATATACTTCATTTGGTATTACCGTTTATGATACAATTTATCAGTATCTGAAAGACCGCACCGCATTAAGGAAATTTAAAATGCCACAAATGATTGCCTCATAATGGGGAATATAATCGGTTGACCAATAAAATGTATGCGAATATGCCATTTTTAATACATATTGAAAATAATTTTCAAAACTGTAAATAATATTCCTGGATTTACTAACTTGAAAAGTAGATATCGACTCAGTTTTCTTACTTAAAATATACTATTGATTGACTCAACGCGCAGCAATCTTAAATCCCACATCACATTACTCAGTTACGTTAACACGTGTTAGTGTTTAATGGCCAAACTCTGAATCGCAGGGCTAATAATGAATTAGTACAGATTCAAATGCGCAGTACAGATTCGAAACTGGCATCAAGATTCGTTAATCAAATCCAAGTCTGACAAAACATAGTATCATGTCGTGTTTTCTAAATCAATTTCATTTAACAAGACAGTTAAATGTTACCAAAATGCGAGATTCTCATTCGCTTCCACCATTACTCCTTACGACATCCATCCAACCTTTCATTATCGTAATTTATTAGCGATAGTAGGTAACGTACAGTGAAATTGGATTTACTACGTACAACGTTACGATGATCTACTGCCGTTTCTCTAATTTGTAGTCAATATTTTATGACTCACTGATTCTTTCACTTTAAAGTTCCCTAGCCTGGTGCTAATAAGCCTCCGTAAAGAATGATAGAAAAAGGAAGCACCCACAAAGAAATATTACCTTTTCCCATTTCACATTAAAGAATAAATAGATTTTCTATTTTTTGTCCATTTATTTTCGTCAAGTTATTGGGAATACACCGAAAGTAAACTAATGAACTTTCCACGTTACAGTTTTTATACAAGCTAAAAAGGCCATCTTCTCCCGATCCACAACTAGCTCTATAGCAAAAACATATCATACATCAGCTCTAGCTTTCTTAATATTTTATGCTTATCAGTTACTCATATTCCGTGCGATAAGACCCCATATAGAGTATATGGGCGAGATGACAGATATGCATTTGTAAAATTTATGACTTTTCTCCCCACTCCTCGGGAAAAGATGATGTACGGGTTGCTTACAGGCAACTGAGCTTTAGGTGTCATTATCGAGGGTGACGCGCATGCATAATTTACTCCGTAAAAGGATGGTAAAAGTAAAAAACCAAGTGAGAGAATTTTTTCGCTACAAAAAAATACCGAAGATGATTTCAAGGCACTAAGATGCTTTCACGGTACACAGATCATTTGTACCGGAATAATAATAATAATCGTCATCATCATAATGATTGGCATAGCGCGGATCATTGACAGGCTTTTCAGGGATGCATTCAGTGTGAAGGAAAACATGTCAAGTTTTTAAATGATGGGTCCAAACCAACGTAAAAAATATATTCGTCCTTCCTTTCAAAGGGGACCTTCTCAATCTCAATAAACTACATAACGCCACCACAAGATCCTCAGATAAAGGAACCGCCAACACCAACCCCAACCCTCGATGCCGCTAATGTCGCTTTCATTCACAACGTTTTCCTTCCCACTTGAATAAACAAACGACGAACGACCCTAGAAGTTTCATCGTGATTACTATGATATAATGGGACATTACATTAGGTATTCAATTCATTTGTTTAATTTTGATCTTTACTAACTTCAAGTGCGAAGCATGTCACGGAGAAGTGCTCTAAAGCAATCATAACTCTACCACTGCTTGGTGATGATGATGAAATG
>JAHZNI010000536.1:0-31096 GCA_027744415.1 Seira ritae
TCTGATTCTAAAAAGTGTATTGATGGTCATGACATGGAAATTTTGAAAACAGTGTCTTCGAATCAAATGTAAATATATTTACAGTCCCAAAACGTTGTGGAAATTTATTTAATGACCTCATAACAACTTTTTCCGTTTTTTTTTTCATTTTGCTGGAATTGAACCGCCTCTTTGTACCATATTGCAATACAGTTTTGTCAATTTGCAGTGGTCGCGGTCGTCATAAGCTTTTAAAACCCAGAAAACTAAAGGTAGTGCCTATTTATTACGCAAATGAGTTTTGCACAGGTAGATACAGAAACATGCGACACTCAGTAAGAATTTTTTGCTGAAGAGAGTTAACATATTTGAGCTCCAAAGTTGAAGGATTATCACAAATGGATTGCATCCATTTCTCTAGCATTGGTAGGTTTTCAATCTAAAGTAACAAAACAATTAGAAACAAATTAAAGTATTTGGCAATTGCAAATGCTGAATAAAATTTTGATCTATGTACATAATACATACCTTCGGAATCCCATCTTGAAACTCCTCGATAAAGATCCACTTGGACTCCTCATTTATGTTGCGCAAGAAAGTACTATATGAGCTACCTTTCTGACATATAATCGCAGCCAGTTCGAAGCTTAAAGAAGAGATGTTTAGTGCTTTGATTGGGGCCAACTCAAGCTTGTGGTACATTTGATCATGAATTGCTTCTAACAGAACACTACAATCTTCACAGAAAAGGACCGGAGATTTTCCATGAATTTTGGCACAGGTAGCGCATTCTAAGGTAGCCGTTTTGTTACAGTAACAGGCAAGGGCTTCAGTCTTTACGGCGTCTGTCAAATCAGTTCACAAAAAGATTTTACATTTTATTTATAATTGTCTTGCTTTTACTTGGCTTTTTTCTTTACCTTTTTCTAAAATATGTTCCAAATTTAATGTTAGCGTAGGTATCACAGCATCGTAATGAATGATTCCATTTGCACCTTCTGAGTTTGGCATTTGCAAAAACAAAGCAGGACTAGGTTCCCGTCGAAATTTCAGGTTGTCCTGAAGTTGCAAACTTTTTTCGAGCAAAACTTGTACAGAAGGCTTCTTTGCTTTATCCGTAAAATCAATAAAAAATTGGTGGATGTAGTCACACATATCGAAGGAATAGCTGATAAACGGTGGAATTTTAAAGACGCACTCAAATAGAATCGTCAACAATTCCTCCAGATCTGTTAAGTTAGGAAGGAGCGTTATTATTTACAAAACTTCAACCAGAATTAGAAGAATTTTTTATAGAAATGTTACCCAAAACATTTGAGCATAAATGCGAAATAGCTTCATGAATCTGGGTCGAATATCCAACTTCATATTTCCAACCTCGTCTCACAGGTTTCACGAATCCCTCCGCAAGTATGGAATGTACGGTGTTTTGAATATGATCGCCGTCCTTTGGATGAAGGACAATGTCAAATACGTCGCATTGGAGGAATAATGTAGCGAGCGTGATGTCAAAGCAACGCTGATTTGCGTTCTGAGGATGGCCTACTTGTAATGACGAATTTATAGCCTCTACCAAAAGTAAGCATGAAATCATAAAGCATAAAAGTTAATTTTCACAACAGCGCGTGCTTCTCTATGGAATCGCCAACGCTTACCCATTTCATTGGAGACTTCCTTTTGAAATTCATTTTTCTGAACAGCTAGTGTACTAATTGATTCTGATGGCGCATCAAGCTCCAGATTTAGTTCTTCATCGTGTTCATCCAAATCAACTTTTGAAACTTTCAAAAACCTGGACCTTTCATCTGGAACCCCTAGCATTGCGTTAACCCTCTCCTGGACATTAAAAGGCATATCACTCACATTTTTGTAGTTATGGTCCCTGAAATGATTGCCACTGCCATTTCCAGTTGGGGACAGTTTTTCAAACAAGTCATCTGCGAAAGTGACGTGTTTCTTGGTTTCGGAAGTTGGGCTTGGGCTGGAAGGTAAGGCCTGGCGAGGTTCAAGAGCTTCCGATGAGTTTAAAATAACGTATTCTCTTTGGTCGCTATCTGAACTGTCTTGATTACTATGGTAGTCCTCTAGACCATTTGCTCCGACTTTCGCCAGATTCAAGTTTAGGCTTAACGTTGGTTTCTCCTGCTTTGGAGTATGTACGGGAAAATCTGCATAGTGACTTTGGACTGGTAGTTGTACCGACTGGAATGAAAGAAATAAACAAATTCTTTGCTTGATTTGGAAAAAGATAATATTTAATTTGATAGCATATATTAAGTAATTTTAGCACAGCAGACAATTATTTTCTCACATTCATTGATCCGAAGCTGTTTATAAAATCATAAGAGCCCAATAATGGATGTGACCCAATAGACTTAATCCTATGATCATCGTAGAATTCGGGGCTCATATATTCTCCAGGTAGACTCAAAGTACTGTTTCGGAACGATGGATCCCGTTGCGGTAAAAATCGAAGGTTTGGTGTTGTTGGAGTGGAGGCATCAGAAACACTGTTCTCATCGATGGCATTGTTCTTCTGATAATCCCTTTCTAGAACGATCTCCTCAAATGGAACCGTGATTTCTTTGTTCTTGTCAAAGCGGAAGGAGCTGAACAATGTACCTGAGCGATTGTTTGTGCGAATTTTCTTATCCTTTAAAAAGGAGTAAAAATGAGAACTAAATTGGTTAAATTAAAAACAGTAAAATTAAATTACATACCAATCGCAGTTTCACCCATAAACTTTTGTCCTTTTTGAAAATAGAAAGAACAATGCCTGATAAAGGCGAACTATCCTTTTTCATCCATATCACTCGATCATTCTTCACAATTGCGGCAAATTCATCTATTTTTAATTCGATTCGATTTTAGCTTGAGGTGACAAGTAAGGCAAACGGAATTATTGCGATTGAACTAGTTACCTTTCCCCAAATTATGTTTGCATGGTGTCAATGCTTTATTCAAAAGTAAGTCATTTTCATTCCGTAACTGATTGACATGAATCTCCAACTGGTGGCAGTAAATCTCCAGATTTTCCAACTTTTCCATAAGTCTTGCTTTCTCCAAAGAATCACGGTGGTCTTCTAGTAAGTACACACGCCTTAATTGTCCGGCATCCACAATATCTCGTCCACATGTCGGACATTGATCTCTGAATGTGACATTCAATTCATAAAAGCATGTTGTTTTAGTGTTTTAAGTTACTTCTGTATGTATACTTCTTACGGAACGTTAGTAGACATTCCTTGATTCTGTATCTTCTTCTTCTGCGTTCGAAACCAGGACAAGAGACATTCTGAAATACATACATAATTCGAATTAGGTATTTTTATTTTATGTTATGAATTAGGGAAGAAGAAAATTGGAATATGTAGCATGCATTAAATAAAACCTTGATGATATAGATGACCACAGTCGGTTGTGATCACTTGGTTCTCGACCAGGCTATTTAAACTAGAGCCTAGGGAAGTTTCTGGAGCACTATTTAATAACTTTCCCTTGCAAATTAAACAGATTATTGACATTTTTTGGCTGTATTAATTCAATAAATCGATGTAAAACAAGTGCAAATATGCTTTTAAGTAGTTTTCAAATTCTTGCACACTTATTATATTGACTATTTTCTTTTTTGAAATTTTTTTCACCTGCTAGCAGCAGGTAAAGTCTGAATGACTTTTGGTTTGTTTGGAACTTTAGATGTGATGCACATGCATGGATATCCATCTAATAAAAATTATATTGTAGGGGTCTTGCGATTTACAAGCGAAATATGCAGGAGCAAAAGGTAGTTTTTTGTTAATCCCGTAGATCAATGTACACTTGACAGAAGTATTTTTATTATACAAATTAGTGCGTAAATTTGAGAAGATGATCAGGGGGGAATTTACGTATGCAAATGTATAATCGAATCCCGCAGGATTTTTCCTTGTGATATATAATACTTCACTTAGATAATTTGCACAAGCTTCTGCTCGACATATTCTACCTTTTACATCAATAGACACAGACATAATATATGTTACGTACATAATACTAATAGTCTCGAGCGTCACGAAACTTTTTAGATTCATAGATATATGCTGATAAAGCTGAATGAATAATGACTTTTATAATGCAAATTTCAGAAATTGTTTAATGTATGATAAGATAAGATTGATACTGTCATGTCATCACACCACGAAAAGCTCATGGTGCAAAATAAAAAAAGACAAAGAAAGATTGCTTACTACTGTGTAGGCAAAGTAGGATGAAGAAATTGCTCATTAAGTAAAAAAACCGAATGATCCATCAGGAAAAATGTCTTCTCGTAGTCGCAGAATTGTACCGTTTCATCCAGTGGAATAACAATCGGTTTTCCCGAAGAAATTACAGTGTGGTGTGGTATTAAATGCGTTATTGGTTTGCTTAAATCATGCTGCTAGTAATATTTGTAGAATAATAGGTAGCTAAATGACAACAACCTACTAAACAACCTGACTTAGTCATTTTAAACCATTCGCCTTAACCGACGTTTATGTATCATGTATCTCATGCTAAATACTCATGCTTATTTGTTTTTCAATGCAAATTAGATTTTCTCGTGTAAAAGTTGTACAATTCGAGGTTTTCTCCTGATTCGCAATGATAGGAAGATAATAATTACATTGAAATTTTGTCTCCATACAAATTTTTAACTTATATTTCATGGACTTCCGTTCCGTTCAAATGAATGATTGCGTGAGTAAAATGAATGGGGGGCATGCAGACAATTGTGTATGTCAAGGACTAACATCTCTCTAACCACAAAGTTTCTATAAACGAAACATGAAATGCGATTTTGTTACTATTAATATAGGTGCAAGTAAGTAATTCGCATTTTTCTCTAAATGTTTTTACTCATGAATAACTCAGAATTGAGAGAGCCATTTAATTTTAAATATCTTAATTATGTTTTATGTGGCTAATTTCTTGATGTCACGTAATGCGTGTCATCTATAAAGTTCATAAAAGTGAAAAACTTGAACTGACGAGTCCCATTCTTACCTCAGTAGCTGCCGGTAGCTGAAATATTTCTTACTAAAAGTAAGGTTGCAGAAAAATTTTTCTTGCTATGCCATACTCACCACCCCAGATCATTTCAATATCAATGGGTTCGTTCAATCGACCTTGTGCCTGGATTCCACCCACATTTCACAATGGCTGTTACACTCCAAGCCAAACTGTCTTTATCCAAGAGTCTCCTTTTGGTTCGAGTATTACTATTCCTTGGCGACTTACCGACAATGACAAGCTTTCAAAAGCTGTGCCACCCTCAAAAACTGTGTCGATTCAAGTGACGCCACATTCAACCTATGCAGTAATACCGGGGAGAGTAGACTTAATTCCTTCCTCTCCCTTCGGCGATGGCGATGAGTAACAGCAAGCATGACATTTTCTAACATTTCAAATGAAAGCTAATTGTAGTAGGGTTTATTAACATTTTTTAAATTGTGCTTTACTCAGTTAAAATTTCGTATTTGTTCTTAGCAGAGTATAATTCATCTATTGTTTAATATACCTAATTTTTAGAATTTGTATTCAAAGTTTCAGAATATAATAAACCCATCGATTTTACTATTTTGATATATTTTTGGTTGTCCATGTTCGAAATATTCAATAACTCAATTCAATATCAAGGCCATTAAAAAACTAGCCTTAGAAGTTTGTACACACATACATGCATAATCTAAGTATATATCTACGTATGTATAGTTATCTATCTAAGTTATTGCAAGCGACACTATTAGCTTTTTATCCTAAGAAGCATTAGTTTTGTTGAATAAATTACTATATTCTCTCCTTCTATATATAATCAGCTCACAAAAATTCGAAGCGATCATATTGCAATTGCATTTACGTCTCATGAATGAGCCAAAAGTCTGGAACTCCCCTTGATGAGTTTCAAATGGCAGAAAGATTTTACGTGAATGATGCGTGAGGAAAGTGCTGAAGGCTTCTTTTGTGGTATTTGTTTCAAATGGGCGTGTATTAAAACCATTGGGAATCCCGTAATCAGTTAATTTGTTTAAAAATTTTTTTGCAATGATTAACACTTTCTCTATCATAATTAATTTTATCAGTTTGATATTAATCACAAATGCTGCAACTCCTAATGGTAAGATAAAAATAATTATTTTTACTAAAAAAATTAACTTTCCTGCTTAAAGAAATTTAATAAGCTTGTATCACCAACCTCCAGACATTACCAGGCTAAGGGCTCAAATTCTTCATAATTATGACCGCAACGTAAGACCAGTGCAGAAAAATGAGGATGTCACCAATTTGCAAATTCATTTTTTAAACAATGGAATCGAATTTGTAGGTCTTTCATTCAATTTCTTACTTTAATGAGTATTATATTGTTAAGCAATCAATGACGAGACAAGTATTTCATGTAGGATGACAAGCGGGGTGTAATGACACTTCATCTCTTTACGCCGATGGTGAGCTAATGTCAAGTCATAAATAAGTGACTGAATATCGTTTTATGAATTATTACTTTAAAAATTTTATAGATGTGGGAAGATCAGCATATCAAATGGGACCCTGTAAATTTTGGCAACCTAACAGAAATAACATTTTCACCGAATGAACTCTGGAAGCCGGACATGTCCCTAATTAACAAGTAAAAATTATGCAAAATTTTAATTTTGCACGTTTCCGAAAATCGCGATTCATTATTTCTCATGTTTCCAGCTATGACACGAGCGAAATAGATCACTTCAGTAATACACTAATGATCGCTACGTACGATTCGGAGATTTGGTGGATACCACCCACAAAGTTTCAAGCACTCTGCCCAACTGACTTCTACCTATGGCCGTATGATAAGCAACGCTGCCGATTTCAAGTATCGTCTTGGTCTTATGATGGAAGCGAGTTGAATATCACAGTTCCAGAAAATTACACCAAAGTATGAACGATGGCTCGACAGTTTCGAAGCATTGACGTGTTTTTATATTGAATCTAAAGCAGTCTGATGATTATACAGTTAGTCATAGAAGAGGACTGGCAGGAGCACAATATCGAGAATCGGGAATGGAAACTTATTGGGAGCTTAGTTCAGACACAATCTCAAGTGCTGTATTGTTGCCCGGAAGTGATGTACATTGATGTTCTGATATCTGTTATGATGGAGAGGAGATCATCATCTCACACAGCTGCCGTTACCGCTGTTGGCATTGGTGAGACATAATTTCAAGATGAAAAGTGCGTTTTTGAAAATTTCTACTCAACCAAAGACATCAAATTGCTTTTCAGGAATTGCTTGTGCGATATTGATTAGCTTCTGGCTCAACCCGTTTGCAGAGGAGCGGATTCCTCTGACTTTAATGATAATTCTTCTAAATGCATTATACCTACAATTCATGTACAACACCGTCCCGAAAAATGGAACCGCTGTCCCATTAGCAAGTAAAATTGCCAAGTTAATTAAGCTAAATCATATTGCAATGATAAATTTTTCAGTCATTGATTTTTACTTGTATCTTTCTTCGTATGAAAGTTTGTTTCTTTCGAGACTCTCTGGTTATGGTCACGTTTGCATTCGTGTGGACAGTAGGGATTCGCTACATGGCGAAAACAAAAAGGAAAACACCCGTGCCCCTTCCCGACTTTGTTCAATCTCTCCTGAACAGCTTCGTTGCAACCATTCTTTGTCTGAATCCTCGTCCAGTTGACCCTAAAACACAAGCACAGGCCTCGAGCTCCGGGGAGGATGGAGACGTGTCAGAACTCGTAAGGGAGGACAACGTCGATTACATGCAACAGGATTGGGAGTGGCTAGCACGCCTTCTGGACCGAATCGCATTTTTCGGCTACCTCATCTCATATGTCATCTTTATTGCTTCATTTCTCTAACATATTCATTTTTTGTATAAATTATCAAAATATTATGTAATATCATTGAATCAATGTTATTATGGGTCAATGTAAGTAGTATTTTATGTAAGGCTTCTTTTAAGACACATTAAATAGCATTCCTGTCGCAAGGTTAGAAATTACAATAGCATTCCTCTCTCAACAGTCGAAATCATAATCGTAAATGCATTACATTTATAGGGCACATTCCTCGTGCTTTCCGTATTTCTTGAGAAGCTCGGCTCGTATTTTGTAGTTGATAAGTCGGTCCTGACTTTGCACAGTTTTTGTCATTAGATGTACGACTTTCCTAATTCCCGGTTTGTGAACTAGAAAAGCGCTGTCTAGTATGTAGAAGTCGTAGTCAAGCGCACACATAATGTAACCCTAAAAGAAGGGGAAATGAAAGAAGTTTAATTGGAACATTGAAAAATTTAAACTAAAATTCTAAGAATAACTTTTTTTTACCAAAACCATCTTGTCCCTTAGTCCTTCCCATGAAAGTCGTTCATCATAAATGGGTTCATCCTTAGTTCCAATGAAAATGGGTTCCCAGAGTTGGTATGGAAACTTACGCTTTGCCTTATGAAAAATTCTCATGGACAATAATTGGGACTTTGACTGCATCAAGTTTTCATTCCGTGAGGCGAAGCTACTACTATTACTACTTCTGCTATTATTGCACTGGTCGATTATTTCTCCGGTTTTGGAAACAGAAGAATTAGATTTAGATTGCGAGTCACCGTAGCTCACGCTACTTTTCCATTCCTCAAACTTTGGGAAGGAATGACACATCGGGCAAATTCGCACATGAAAAAGAGCAGCATGCTTGGACTTAAGCAAGCGAGTTAATTGCTCTTTGGTCTCAACTTGACAAGGAAGGATTTCCTTTTTCACCTCAAACACAGGCAAAACAAAAACGTGTTTTGGAACTGGCACTTGGCTATACTGATCTCTGTTTACGGAAAATCTGGCAGGCTTTTCAGTGGATAAGATTGAGGAGGAGGAAGGTGAAACTTGTATTCTTTCATTATCACCACCACCATCATTTATTGTACTACGTCCTCCACCTCCACTAAATATTTTTGCCATAACTGCAGCAGCTGCTGCAGTAAGCCGGGTTTTCACTCTCTCATACTCACTAACACGCGCCTCCTCTTCCCTCTGGAGTTTTTGGAGCATGTTAGTAAACCGTTTTTTACTCGGAATGTATAGTCTCCTTTACTAAATGTTGGCTTCTCGGAACAATTTTTCCATTTGCCTGTATTAGATTTCCCGAAGCAAAAAACAATTCTGTTACTTACTCGAACAAATTGAAAACTCGCTTTCATGAAATGACATACAAAACATGATTAACTTTTAAAAAACTCCTTTGTGCGAAAACTTACCATTTCTGTAGACTTCGTCTAGCCAAGGAATGTCGCTCTTGCTGGAGCTCATGATTGGCTTGTTTAAAAATTTGATATCGTATATTAAATGGAACGTGACCCACTCATCAATTTTTGAGGTTGTGCACACTTTTAAGAAACTGATGATATTCAATGTCTTCTCCAAGTCAGTTCCTGGAGCATATAGAGCCAAGCTAATTGGACCGTCCCAGCGTTCGACCAAAGGCACTAAATTATCCAGATACCTATAGTCTCCGTGAGTAGAATAGGTAATCGATTCATTACACTTGACACGATTCCAGCCCGTAATGAAATTTTCAATCACAGCTAGGTTCTTCTTTCTCTTTTGCACCCGGCGTAAGCGTGTAGGCGAGTTGCAAGGTGGAATATGAAATGGTGAAGGTAAACTACTGTAAAGTTCCTGTCTTTGATGAGGGAAGTTGTTATTACTGTAGTCATTCGCTCCGCTGTTATTGGTGTCATCATTGATTTTGTGACGTGCCGTACCACTTTCCCATTTTGATGAAGGTGAAGAGTAACTGCCGGAGTCATGCGGGTTAGCAGGACTCTCCAAAATATTCGTGGGATTTTCTGCGATGGGAGTTGGACTTGTAGTACTACTATTAATGCTGCTCGTCATAATACTCTCCCCTATTTGAGGTAATGTTGATGATGATGTCGATGACGACGGAAAGCCCATCATTATCTCAATATTCTCAGTCTTTAGGTAAATATCGTTAGGAATAATTTTGCTTGTACCTACTCCCGATTTCATACGATTATCAAAATTTGTGTCTACAAAAATCACATTACCACTACGTCTCCTCCCTCCTAATTTTCCTTGTTCTAACGAGAAGTGAGTCTCAATATGCCCCACTTGACTTTCCTCGATCATGTCTTGTCTCTTTTGTGCTTTTGAAAGGTCAGTTGAATGGAAATGCCCTGTAACTGTGTGTGGGACCATTCTCTTGGGTACTCCTTTGTTTCCTGTTGGAGTAGCGTCATTATTATCATGACTAGGAACTGTAATCCGATGATTTGCTGTGGTGGTCGCTAAAGAAGACCTTCCGGATGGAGATGAGGTCTGCGATGATAATAATGAGTAGTTTAGCAGGAGAAACGTGCTACCGAAAGTGCACAGCACAAGTAAAATTCGCTTTTGCCTACAAACGCTACTAATCCAGTGCCATGGGGAGAGCATTTTAATTGAGCAAATAAAAATGTCAGCGACATTTAAAGTTGTATGATGAGTCAAAATAACGATTTCACAGAGGCACTTAAAATCACTTCAAAATGGTTGCCAACCCATTTAATTTAAAATAATGCAAACTAATACGTATTCCAGTAACTCTTCTCTCTTGGTTCGCTTCTGTCGTCGACAACTCTCCCTGTGGAAATGACCGACAGAAGTGTAACTCTTTTCATCTGCCCATGATAGAAAATAATAACATGACTGGTAAACCGGATACAATTTACCGCTTGCCGCATTGAACTATTAGTTCTTTGTACACTTTAGAAAAAAGCAAACATGCGAACCAATGTGAAAGTAAAGGTGAACGTGAATCACACGATGTTTTACTGACTGGAGAAAAAATATGAGAAAATTTTGTTGAGCCATGCACCACCATCCTACCATAAAAGGATAACTTTATTGAGGTATCCACACTTTCCATTTATTTTCACTACAATAATGTAACAGCAAAACATATTCATGTAAGATGTTGGCTGTGTGTTTGCTGGTGTTCTTCTTACCTGTGCAATACATGCCAATAAGACATGGCAAAGGGAAACTTTTTCCCAGGGAATGCAGATTCACCGGTTTCGTTCCAGACTTGGCATTAATAAAAAAGCTTTACATGCTCAAGGAGCATAAACTACCTATTACATCGTCACTTTTTCCTTAATACTCACTCGATTTCTCGTTAGGAAATGAGTTTGATCAAGTGGCATGGCCATGGTCCTCCATGGTTTTCACTGCGGTAAAAAATGGACTTGGTATTTTCAAAGCTTAATACCTGATTCAGCAGGAAAAAATTTTCCCTTGGTCAAAAATGTACTTGAGGAAAAGCATGAACGCGGAATTTTTTCTACAATATGGTTAAGCAATATTCTGCTGAGCGTCATGCAGTGTTTGGTTTTCAGGTGGTAAAAACGCATCAAAATTGTAAAAGGAACACCGGGCGAGAGTATCTTTGTAATCATACAAGACACGAGTTACGGGTGAAATCAAAACATCCTATATTTAAATGCATATTTTTCGTTATAATGCTATGCTTGATTGATTATTGATTCATGATTTCAACCAAATCAGAGCTGGAGATCATATCTGTAAATTTGGTCATCAGTCTGAATTTATAAATATGAGAGACTTTTCTAAACAAGAGAAAAATTTTAGCAAACATGAGAAAAACTAGAATAGCTTTCCTTGTGCAATAAAATATTAGTAATATGTATGGACACCCATAGACATAGACCAAAACCCAGAACTGCTCAATAAACTATATGTGTGTCAATAAAAAGGAAAGGGAAGAGAAGTGAACGACGGACACGAGCACTTGTTTACACTATCAAAAAAGTGTAATAATGCAGAAGCAATAATAATAGCCATCATCACCACTATACCACCACCAAATATCAATCACGAAATGGATGTCAGCTATTGCTTTCGACGATAGCGCACTCTTGGCTTGGTATTGGGCATAAGAAGTGAAAGCAGACATATTATAGTTTATAGACATCGACTTTGCAGAATCGTAAATGGTATGTAGCACAATAGAAAAAATCCTCCCTTTTCTTTCAAAAATATACTTTTATTATGTACATACACCTTATTTTATGTTTTTGTTGATGCTATAGCAGGTTGTAAGAACTCGATGGGACACATACCGTGCGCAATCATTTATTTAGCAAATCTAACGTTTTTTCAGTGATCAATATGTTTGGCCATGACAAGAGATAATTGAATAATGTGGCAACGAGCTTGGGACTTCAATACCACTTAGTAGCGTCTGAAGAAATTGGAAGACATGTGAATTTCTTCTGTTAGAGCAGGTTTACACGTGGCGAAAAGAATGCATGATGGAGGAGGCCTGAATTAGGAACGATGTTGGCTTTTATGTGGACATGATTTTCTCCTAATTTATGTCTGTGTAACCCTAAAAGTCTGTAAATTACCAAGGTAGTTGGTTTAAATTTTTAAGGGGAAAGACTTGAGTCTGGAATAAATCAACCGGACCAAACTGGACTGGACGAATATAATGCAGTAGTAAACTTACATATTATGTCCTTCCTGGATGAAATATGCGAGTCTTTCAAACAAATAATGTTGGGTACATCGTTCTCTAATGATCTCACCGGTCTAAAATTGTACGTTGTTGACAGTGATCACGAAGGAAGGTAATATAATCATGTGGAAGACTGGATAAACATTATTCACCGGGCCGCTAGCGTTCAGGAGAAAGTATTGAGGATTACAGTTTTAAGTTGAAGTTTTAAAGGGAAACGTTTCGATGCACAAAACAGGAATTAGGATGAATTGAGGAATAGTGAACATTGATGCACTTTAAATTTATGTTAAATTGATATTTAGATATTTGTAAGGCATTTTAAGAACCAATAGCTGCGTATCTGAATTATGCAGCTTCTGAATTGCCCTTAGCTTCAATTTTTTCAAATAGTTTTTCGCATGCGCTGCACTGGGTGCAGTTTTACAATGAAGAGAAGACATACTTAAATATGCTAAGCGTAAGCATGTACATTTAAATATGCATATAATAAATAAATTAAATGAGATCAGATTGGGCAAGGCAAATATTAACTATGAATTTTACTTTTCATATCATGGGACACCATACCATCAATTTATATTTTTTTAATTTTTGTAACAAAGACGACCATATAACTACAGTTGCGCCACAGACACAAAGAGCGGCAAATAAATCGCGTCAGTACATTTTGATAAAATATTTTTTCTCGATTACATATATAATATAGTAAATTAGGAGCAGCACAGCATATTTCAATAGCACTATACGGCGCGTTCTGGTACTTGATTTTCCATACTAGATTTAATATTGCTCAACACTAAAATAATTAAAAAATAACAGGCTTATTAATACGAAGTAAATAGCAAGGTAAACTTACCATTAAATCAAATAAGTTTCATAGAGCACAATGTGTACTAGTAGTGTTTGAGAGAAACATTAATTGCGTAAAATAGATTTATTTGCTTTGCTTGTCTAGTCAATGCTGCAGCGACATAAATTGATGTTTAAGGCTTTTCAAATTCATCATTATTTTGCCTACTGGCTTTATTTTATTAAGTATGTATATAATAATATTACTGCATTCTTACTGGTGAACTTTCACCAAATTGTTTAATTACTTTGACATACATAGTTGAACCTGAAATGTTGCTTGAAACAACGCAATTTGCACAGTAATGTAATATCTTATTAGCTGCAATTGCAATACAATGAGAATATCATCAATCAACCGGCTTTTATGCTGGATACAACCTAATATAATATTGCGTAACGTATCGAAATAAAATAGAGCTAGGCATTTACTTATACATAAGTACTCTACTACAAGTGAAGATCAGTCTTGGCAGATTTCTTTTTATTTTTCTGCTTTTCTTGTCAGAGTTTCAACACACATTCCTATATGCTTTTCAACCTTCATGGAAAAGCTACATTTCGATGGTCTCGGGCTTTAATTAAACCCATTGAAATGGAGTTTTAAACAATTGACAAAAGCAGCGGTGCACTTAGGTTTTAAATAGAAAACAAATCAGAATAAAAACAAAAACAACCCCTTTCCTGCATTATTAAGCTCCGCCGAATTCTTTTTCAAGGCATGAAAAACAACTTCTTGGCAAAATCCACCATGTCCAAATTACAATACATACATTTTTCGTTTCTTTTCCCCGTGCTATCTAAAACATAATATTAACAAGAAAATGCAAATTTCAACATAAACGTAAAATTCGTAACCAACAAATTATAATATATTATGTAAATATATTAACCAAACTTGCAACAGCTAATACTTACAATTAATTTAAGGTACGTATTTTTAAAACATTAAACTTATCAGAAAAATAGCGGGTACGTAAGTAGGATAACATAAACTACAACAATGATTTACGCGGTAGTGACCGCAGCCTCTGGTGTTGATGAATCCTTTAACCTCAAAGATCTTCTGAGTCGAGCGATGAGCTTTAGGTGAAATCTGCCACTTACTGTCGGGCTTGCAGGTTCGGAAGACGACGATGAGCTGTCTGATCTCGCTGGAGAGCCTGGTTTGTTGGGTGCACTGCCAGCTACGGATTGTGCATTATGAGGCATACTGCTGCTCAATCAATTGAAAAAAATCAACCGAGTTATAAAAATCATGCCGTTTCTCTCGATCAAAGATCTCGTATTTCAAATCATAATTTACTTACTTGTGACGATGTAAAGNCTCTCTCGATCAAAGATCTCGTATTTCAAATCATAATTTACTTACTTGTGACGATGTAAAGGCATAGAGTGCGCTCCGAGGACAGGTGCTGATCCCCTCACCCTTCCCATCGGCATGGGCCTTGAGCCTCGAGCGTTCGGCACTTGGAGTGATGCTTGCGGATGTACTGAAATTGTTCCTGAGCCTGGTGATGTGGATAAACTTGGTCCTTCCGATCTGACTTTTCGTCTGCTGCCGCCGCCAGGTACGGCGATCTGCTGCGCCTTCGATCTCTTCGCTGCGTCAGTGTCTGACGTTCTCCTTTGTTGTTTTGAGGCAGCCCCTGCACTTCCTGCGTACAGTGGGTAATTGTTCTTCATGACAGGCATCATGAACGCCATGGCTAACACTTTTTCTTTCAAGTTGTTTCAGAGGAACAAAACAATGTTGACTTTTATAATTCACTGGGGACAACCAACAGCTCTTTTTATTATTGTTATAACGTCTTCTTTGCTTCTCCTTTTGAAAGTCTTGACTTTCGCACTTGCATCGATAGAAGAGAGGATGGTATTGTGGGAGTAATAGTGATATTGATGAAGTGGGAGGATGATATGGAGTACTTCGTGTGTCAATTAAAACGTTGACTAAGGGTGCAGCCAGTTTGACGGCTGATGGGAAGCGAATCTTCTACGGCCAGAATATTAAAACCTTCAGCAGTTTATGACATGTGGCGAAGGCGACCCGGAGACAGTGTTCACAAAATTAGATTATTCCAAATATGGTAACTATGAAAAATTTTTCATCTGACGTCCTCGCGTACGATGTATTTTCTCTTGACTCGATGAATGACTCCTGTGTCAGTGTTTTTCACGTTTTCCTCAGGAAATATTACGTATTTTCACTACAGTATTCAAAGTGCGCTCTGTCTTGCGTATTTGCAATTTGCATGCAGCTGTCACTGCAAGACTATTTTATCGGCAGCGTACCAGCTTCACTCTCAGTTAAACCTGGATCGAAAATCATAAAAACAACATATTTAACTTATGAATTCATTCATATACTCATAACTAATTTGTATCAAAGACCGCATAAGATTAACTAACGCAGTCCTCCTATAGGTACTATTGCAGGAAATTTCAAAGCTAACAACTAGTAGACTGAAATTACTGAAAAAGGCCTCATACGATTGCAGTTTATAATGATAATGGCCATCAAGCGTATCCTATTCTGAGGGTTGTCAGTGCAAATCTACATTGGTCAAACAAAAACTGAATTTTCTCATTTTTCAAATGAAATGCATAAGACATTTAATAAATGATGAAACCTTCAAAGCATTTACACTCAATCAACTAGAATCGGAAAAGGGTTGAACGTGTCTTTAAATTTAACAGTAGCAGCTTCATATCGCTGACTCTTTCTTATTTCCCAAAAATCTCTCTCAGAAAAAGGTAATTTGCTCAACGACACAATGAAGGGAAAAAAACGAATTCGTGCACAAAACTTAAATAAAGGTTTAATATATTTACCGTTCAATTTGTGCTGTTGAATATTAAAATTTTTAATAGTTGAACCTCAGCGTATTCGATGTAGGATTTCATGGCGCCCGCTGAGTAAATACACTGATTTGGCAGGGTGCAAACGCTGAGCCACCGAAAGCTGTAACCGCCTTCACAACACTAAGCGAGTATTGAACGTGAGCGTTTCTATTTTAGCGAATGCCAGCAAAAAAAGCCTGAGTTCTTTAGGTTCAGTGTTACATTATGAAAATGCAAACAGGAATACATTGGACTGTAAATAGTTTTGTAGATGAGCATCATCATCATCATTATTAGTAATCCCCATAGACAAGACCACGCATCTCACCACACAACGAGTCCGTAGAATGGACGTAATGTGCAACAGATAAAATGTCGCTTTCGCACGGAATTCGTTATTGCTATTGCATATGCGCACGTTAGTCTATCTATGACTAGCGCGATATGGATAATACAATGATCCTCATATTATGACCATCATTGCTAAGAGCCTTGCATAATACGGTTTCATTTTGTCGGCTCTGGCTTATAATTACTATGATGACTAATGCATTAAACGTTTGCTCATCTTTTTATATCTTGATTGCACTGCAGTGGACTCCGTATTCGTTTGGAATTTGAATTCGCCGTGAGTGCTTTTCAAAGTGTCAATGTGAAGTATCCGGCGGATTTTCAAAAACTGTGTGAAATTTTCCATTGTTTTTCTTATCATGAATTTAAACAGGATTCTTGTTTGTAAATCTTGTAAAGATAATTAGTGGAATGTTGTCAGAATTTGTTAGTTTGATGCACTTTTGGACACATCAATGTCACTCCAAAGTGTGCTTAATTTTAGCGTGGTACTAATTAAATGATGGCTGTATGCACTTATATTTAAACCTGCAGTTAGTACATTGTGTTTCAGGTAGTCAAGCAAGCAGCCTACCTACGCCGTTATAAATCATATTTGCTAAACCCACGCAAATGTGGCGATCCGCCGCACAGGTACACAGTAAGTTACTGCTTGTATGTACCATGCGTATTTCCAGCAATGGTGCATTGGTACATTGTGGAAGTAGAACCATCATTCCACGTGTAAATGATTTATCTGTCTTCTTCGTCACAAAAAGTTCACTCTTTGAATTACTTGTCTAACTGCCATGGTATCTTCTCGTTTCCAAGCTTCCAGTCAAATGCACAATGCCTGTGAGCACGCATTTTCATTAATTTTCGCAACTTTAGCCCACTGTACTTGAACCTCCAACCAAATCAACCGTTTCATTTCAATTTCATATAATCAACGAGTGAATCAGTAATCAGTGAAAAAAGGGATTTACCAATGAAGAAACCTGAATGATTCATTTTAACTTTTCCATTGCTGTGTTGGTAGTCCCGTCTAATGAGAAAATTGTAACATGACGGAACAGACAAACCGACGCAAGTGTATAGTATCTTTTATTACGTAGCTAAGAACTGAGATAATAAAAACATTAACGAAAATTTTAATAGAACACTGGACGGTATAGAATAGAAAATTTTACATATATAATGGGCCTACCTATGAAGTTAGAAATCTATAGTTCAGGTGGGCTTCCCCAAAAGTACGATAGTTATCTCATTAAGTCAGAGGTTAACTTTGCTCTAGACACTAAGCATTTTTCCACTACCGCTAATTATTGGAGCTATAGATAAGCCTACGCATATGCTTAGGGCTTAGGGGTCAAATATTTAGGCATTAACGCAAACGCACATGCTTGAAATCATTCCAGTTCAAACCGAAAATTCTAGAAACCTTTAAAACATAATCTGAAGTTCGTTGATTTTCCTATTCTAATTTTTCCCTGTTTTTCTTCATTGATTGGCAATTTCGAAATAAGTATAGATGAATGCTCTTAAATTAGAAATAATGCGACATTTTCAGCTTTCTACTTCATGCGCATCTTGTTTTGATGCTGAAAGTCTGTTTTCATTATTACAAAATGCAAATAAACCCAAAATATTCCGCTGTTTTGCAATGAATTACCTTCTTCCAGATTCTATTACAATGTGTACAAAAAGAAGCCTTCGATGTGCAATAGGAGGTTTACTAAAATGAGGAAAGCGAGTCGAGTAGAGAACGACTACAATTACATGCTGCCTTTTGTGTCTTCCAAAAGTTTCAATCATTGCTTGTCAAATGTATCATTCATGTGTCATAGTCATGGGCTGTGTTGTGTACGCCAAGCAAATTTTTGGATGCATGGCATGAGTACTAGCGATAAAGGTTAGCAAATACAAAGAGTTATAGTGTTAGTTGTTGTCATTATTATGAATCCACATAAATATTTACATCAAAAACATCAAACCCCTCGTGATACCGCAAAATCGAATGCTATTTTTAGTAAGAAAACAATGACTACTCGGACAAAAACAAAATATTTAGTACTCTTTAGGATGAAACTTTAAGCACTAAGCACCGAGCTTAAATTACATATTGTTATTACGAAACTGAAACTATGTTTGATGCTAATTGTAACCTGTCAGGTCAGACGGGCCGCCGTGGTGCCTCTTGATAAAAGCAAGTCAATCAAGATGCATGAAAGTCATGAAACAAAAAATTTGTTTTTTTTTGTATTTATTCACACCTTATACAACAAGGAAAATACGACAAGAGTGACACGTACTGACTTAATTCTCAATCACCATTAAAATGCTCACTCGCTCGCGTTTATTCGGACGACCAGACCACCACATATGCGTGCATAGATAACGAGTTGAGTTGGTTATGCATATTATTAATTTATAACACAAGCTTGTACGAAAAAAATGCAGTTCTGGTCACATCATCAAACCATCAATGAACAAAGCGACAATTTAACGAAGCATCAATCATCAATTTCAACTGCAAACAGCCGGTAACCTGATTTTTCTAGATCAAATAACCAACTGTTGTTTTTATGTCCTGCGGTTATGCCCTATCTCAATAAAAAATTAAGAAACTCATAAACCCATGCTTACGAAAACTGATTTAATCCGCGTCAATGACTAAATCAAGTCGTAAAATCTCAATGGTTCGGAACTATCAGCGATAGCGCAATAGTAAAGCAAAATGCATTGTTCCGTAGTTTACTACCAATCCCTTCGGTTTTACTTTTGCTACCTACATTTCACTACCATTTGCAGTGCAGGAGAAGAGAAACTGTGGAAACTACAACAATTAACTACAAATGTGCTGCATGGATCTCCTAAAAAGCTTCCGCTAAAAGTATATAGTTAATACCAATATGTATTGATGACCGATACACCTTCATAATCACTACCAGAATTTTTGCAGCTAATACTGCTTATATTTGCATCTGATGCAATAATCACCTAAAAAGAACAGTAATTCTTTGTCCCAAATGCAAGGCTCTCAGCTCAGCATAATGCCATCCGTGCTTACTCACACGTTCCGTTTCTTGAATGTAGGTATGTATTGTACCTCATTCCCTTTCTTGTATGTGGTGATGATGAAAAAGTAACTTATGTAGGTAATTGATATTGATAATAAATATATTAATGACAGAAATAGTAATTGTTTACTCCTGACTACGTGAGTAGATGAGGACTTACAATGGAACAGGAAAGCATACTTCAAAGTTACAGCAATTGTCACATCATTAAAATTTAAGAATGTCAGATGAACTTACCATCAAATCAGTGGAGACCAAAACACAGGCAGTGATTTCGTTCTAGAATGTTCCACTTGCCAGAGGCACACGCAAACACACACCCTCGATTCTCCTTGCTTTGCTCTTCACCACAAGACAACAAAAAGGATCTTTTTTGCTAAAAAATGGAATAAAAAATCATTCCTGTTTAGATCTTTCCAGTCTACTACTTAACTATCCAGCCATAGTCATAGTCAGTAGTCTGATTTGTCAAAAACAAGACTGGCTAGCAATCGTGTGTGTACATAAGCGGTTAAGATGTTGCGAATAAATTATGCATAGAGAGCAATGCAATAGCAGCTTTGGGATCTTCTTGCTTTGCCCTATGACAACGGCAACCATAAAACGTCAAGTCAAGTCAAGACTAATCACTGTCCACTATAAACTGAAGCACCTCCGCCGTGTGCAGCGATAAGAAACATTTCATATACCTACATGGCAACCTACTTCAGAGAATATTTGAACATTGAGAATCACGGAATTCCAGATAGCAAAAACACTTTTCCCCTTATCGCTAAAATAATAGAAATCGATTCTAATTCATATTGTTTTCTTCTGAATGAAAATGTGAATTTTTTAACATGTACAAGTCCGACTTGAAAAAATTGTGGGAGCGTCTTAGGGTTATCTAATGTAAATAGTAATTTAAGCAATGTCAAGAAAAATAATACCTCATTAACTTTCAATGTCTGTTTCTGTTTTGTTGCGAGAGATCCGATACGTGCACACGTTTTCTGTCTTAAATACGCAGTAAAACTAGGAAAGTCACACACAAAAAATAATACTTGCCTCTCTTTTTCGTACTACGGTCTATACCAGCAATGCTAAAGATGGCCAAATTCATGAACGCTCATTCATATAGACTGCATAATATTAGAAAGGCAGTGAAAAAACAGATATAACAGCAGCGTGCATAAATTCCAAAGCATGCCAATTCATATAAACAGGCTAAAAACAGTGCCTATATAACTATACTATAGTATTGNAGAAAGGCAGTGAAAAAACAGATATAACAGCAGCGTGCATAAATTCCAAAGCATGCCAATTCATATAAAAACAGGCTACCTAGTGCCTATATAACTATACTATAGTATTGGAAACTGACTATTTTATAAAGGACAAGTTCATAGTAGGCTTCCTTATTCCTTATTGTGCACTTGTTCATATCCTTTACGATTTTATGCATCTACTACTACACTACCAACAAACCCTTCGTAAGGCCTTAAGATGGTGCATCCTTACGCGGAAAAATATTTTTTGTCGGAACTACATACCATAAGACCCAAAAAGCACTCAAGCGTGGAACATTTTTTGCGACTAACAAATGCTTTGTTTCTTCTTTCTAATGCATAATAACAAAGAAAATTTTAATGTAAAAGGGTCCTACTACGAGAGGTACGAAGTATGAGTAAGAAAGCTGCCTTTTAGCAATTGAACATTATTGGATGGAAAATCTTTCGGGCTACGTGTGTCAAGTCTCGTGCTCATGCTCCTCAATTCTTCACGATTTCAGTAAATGTAAAACAACTTGATTTATGTAGTTTGAGCATAATAGAATTGTAATCAGTAATCAGAATGCTACGGCTACAGCGCATTACTTCTTCAAAAAAAAGCGAAGATGAATTAGCACTAAAGCTTAATTTATTTCATTTAACTGTCGTAAAAACTTCGGCGTGTGGAATGATAAAATTTTCTCTTTAATCTGTTCCCCATTAAATAATCCAACGCGTTCTGGTATTTTGTTCTAAATATTTTCAGCTTTTCCTTTCTTGAACGGGTTCATTTTGTAGTGCATAAAAGCATCTTGCCAGCTCAGAATATTTCTGTATTGTATCGCGAAATGTATACAATACATAATATGTAGTACATCCTCCTCACGCAATAAGTAGTAAACTGGCAAAGAAAAATTGGAAAAGGATTGTGGCTGCATAGAATCGCTGAAGGTCTTTGGCAAATACCAATGTATGGTGCAGATAATACCGATGAAGGTATAAATAATAAAAAGATTTCATAACAGATTATTTTCTCATTATTGCATTACATTGTTCGCATTCATGCATTATTATTATCACATTCTAAAATGAAATGAAATACCTAATAAGAGGGAACAGGAGAATTCTTGTCTGTCCCGTCCTATTATTACTTGCTATGAGGCGTAAGGTAAACAAAATTTCATCTTCGGCTGTTTTGCTTTAGATCTGATTTCGGTATTCGGTATCAGCTTGAATGAGAAAAGGTATGCTATTGTCATCTCAGAAGATCAGCTCTTCAGCCAGAAGAGAGGTCAACTTTTTAAGACGCAGTTTTTTCTATGAGAACATTGGCATTGCCGTTGCCAAAGAGTTTCATTGCCGTTGGCGGCGGTGGCATTCATTCTAGTAACATAGACTCAAGTGTGAATGCTTTTAGTTAATTTTCATGTCGTGCTGAACAAAATCTGGCTGCCACAATATAATCTTAAAACCACATGCATTTTAGCCTGCCCAAGTCGGCACCGGTAATATGTATATTCGCTAAAACCATGAAGCCATTATATTGTACAATATTGTAGATTGTAGATATTATTTACTTTGCAAATGCATGACATGTGCGAAAGTGGTTTTGTCATAGTCATAGTCATGATGATCACTCAGAACTTTTAAGGTCGCACCACCGAAGAGAAGGTCTATAAATACATTTTTGATTTCCTTTTTGTCTTCATTTAAAATTTTTCGTGTCCGTGTCCTTCTCATTGCCGGCTCATACTTGAATTTTCAACATCATGTCCTTTCAGTTTCAAAAATCAATGAGAGTTTTTTTTCGATGTTTGAATGTTAGAAATGTGAAGATAAGCTTGAATGTTAGATGCGTATGCACATCAGATTTTTACTATAATAATGTTGCATCTTGCTCGCTCGGGACTTGGAATATGCTAAAGATGGTAGAAAGAATATTTGGATAGGCAGCGAATCTTTCCTAGTACACAAATAGTAGCGGAATGCTAAAATAGTTTTGCTATCATATCACCAAGTCGGACGGAAGTCTCAGCACAAGGGTAAATCTAAATTAAAATGTACTGCACACGGTTGTTCTCCTCTAAGGAGATAATGAAAAGCAATACTCAATGTTTTTCTCGTGTCTCATGTTTTCTAAGTTGCTTAGCTATGAAGCAGCATTAATACTGATAATTTGCAACCGATTAAACTGGCGTCTCTCAGTCGCTCACATAGGTGAATACAACTTAAGTGCGAAAAGGGTGTCATAAATTATATACCTAGGTATACACAAGTACATATTTACAGTGCATATTATGGCAAAAAAAAAGAATACGCGTGGCCGTATTGTGATACTTCAAAACACCTTACTTATCGCGGTATGTTTAATGAGGAAAACAAGCAGGATCAATGGGTTTAAATATAAACGTAAATAGCCATTTGATTGGTTTTAAGTGCAGGGGAGTGGCTGCCACACACAAAAAATCTACTCGGTTCCAAAAATTCCACTTCCATTCAATCGATCATAATGATAACAAAATGACGAATGGATAGAATCACTAAGTTCGTTATTTGTAAACTTATAATATGTTCAACATTTTAAAAAGGTGACAATTTTACGACAAGAATTCAATGGACAATGCATATCATATGTAGGTAGTAAAATTCATGGAGTGGGACAAAGAGCTTTTTAGTGCAAGCAAGCGCATGCAATAAAAGAAATATTACATGAGTACATATTTGAAAATCTTCCGTAAACTTCCAGTCACCTCTACGACACTCCTAATCGTCCTAAAATATTAAATCGTTTGCCGGCAGAACACCGTTTCACTCCAAATGCAAGGAGTAAAGAAAAGCCTACATCGATTTCAATGTTGGTGTTGGTAATTTAAAACAAAGACGATAACATTGCAAATCCAGCCTGTATGCATGGTAGGCTTGCTTGGAAGGGAAGGGAAAGGCATCCTGTTAAATTATAAATCAAGGTTGATTCCCAGTAATTTTCTGCTTCAGAAAATGTGATAAATACATATCATGTCAGTCACAGCATTCGTAACCATAACACAGTCTGATTCAACCATCTTAAAAAACTCCTTGGCCTTAAATTACAGGCCCGTACTCTTTACCACTCATCTTAGAAAGGCAGTCCATGGCAGGAGGTTACGCACGCTAAATTTACACTAACTATAGCGTTGTTATCTCTCCTTAATTGGCATTATTAATTCATGGGTGCATAATACTACCAGTTTTTTACGAGACAACCCGATGCAAAGGAATCGGAATTTGGAATTAATATTATTTGGATGCTCCTCTGCTTTTAATTGCCATGCCATATCAAGCGTAATTTTATGCTGATTTTTGCAACTGGCCCAGAAAAGGAGTAAATCAGTTAATAAAGTTGCATTTATTACAAGTGTGCTAAGTACTTATATTTCTACAATTCTGTCGTTGCTTGCAACAATTTTAACCTAAATTTTATGTCATAGAACTCTTCAACAATCCAATTTCCAGCACATTATCAGCAGCATTACTATATAGCGTTAAAAATCATAAGACAATCCCCTTCCTGGCTCCTTCCTGATATGTCATGCAAAAGTCTAAAACCTGACGCGAACGAACTTTTCATCACACCTTATCGCGTCGGGATTATCCAAACTTCACCAGTTCAGATTTGTTTTATAGTAAGTGAAAGCAAATGAAGCGAGGAGGACGAAGAAGTCATGTCCGAGGTGTTCATTTTCTCAACTGAGCAAGTTTTTCTGTGCTCCTAGTACTGTTTACTTTCTTCCAGCGCAGTACTGCGAGCTAATAGGCGTTGTAATATGTTTTACGTCCATACCTAGATGAGATCTATTTGTCAATCGTTTAAGAGCTGTCGGTGAACATTACTGATCATTACAGATATTCAAACTTAAGCAACATATTCGATAAAAACTAATTTGTAATCAAAACATACGGGATTTTTTAACAGCCAGATTTAGTGTATACAATAATTGCAAAAACTTTTCATGGATTAAACTGTTTTGCCAAAAAGCAAATTCCTACATAATTAAAATATCAATTTATATTTATGTTGTACTTTTCTGCTTTCTTCGCTCATCAGGAAGACTTAAATAGTTTCATGTTATGGAAATGAATGAGTCTACTAACCCGCTTATTTGAGTTACCTAATCCTGAATGTCGCTGTTGCTAGTTGTGTTCGACTAGACATTTTGCAGGTATTCTGACTCATCCAAAGAAAATTAATACCTACACCTGTTCCTTCCCCGCGTAAAGACAATGACAAGTGAAAAATTTCTAAGCTGTCAACTTAAAGGACCAAAATATTATCTTATCCAAATTGCATGTCTAACACAATGTTTGGATGAACTGTTCACCACGGAGCGTATGAAATGAAATGAGTCGGGCACAATTTTTTTCCGATATATATCACAAGTTTAAGTAGATTTTTTGTATGTATGTACGTACATGATATTATTGGTTGCGATAGACTCCCAATTTCCCTTGCGGTTATCAACTATTAATGTGTGTGCCAAATAGGAGGAGGAAAAACTGGGTTCGTGAAAAGAGACAGCAAACCGACAACCAAGAGATAATCCAACGAAAAACTATGCATTAACCAGGAGGTTTTAGCCTACATGCTGCATACCACTCCACGCAACTTTTTCCTTTTCGATTCACTATGAACGACATGGGTCATCCCAGTTTTCCAGAGAAATGTATGGGAATTCGGCTGATTCTAGTTCTTTAAAAGCGTATTTAAGTGCTCATCTACAAAATACAATACTTACCATTATCATCAATTCCCACAACACTAATGTTGAAGCAGAAGCATTTTTGTCGAAAAAGGGGGCCGACAAGAAACTTTCTCTGTATGTCCTTTACTATCAACACGATTCATTGTCAGCATGCCATATATGAGGAAAAAGTGAAAATGGAAATGAAGGAATGTTGAAGCCCAATAGGGAACGCAACAGTATGCATGAACTAAAAACGACGAAAATTAAAAAGCACTTTATTGACGAGAACGGTGATATGATGTTCGCTAAAAAAAGCGAAAAGGTGTATTTTAGCATTGGTTAACCATATAGTGGAGAAAAGTGAAGGCATGCGAAGACCATCAATCCATGTTTCCTCCTTTCAAATGGAATGTAATGTCAGGCTGGCAGTAGTAACGGAATATTCGTTTAGTGTATAGTTTTAAAATGCCTACACGGTCTTCGTTATGTTATGTTCTAAAATAATATCAAATCCAACTTTGCCTTTTCTTGCATCTACCTTTTCACTCTTCCTCCGTGGAACATTATTATATACTTTTCGCTTGTCTCAACCATCTTAACTGTTATCATTATTATCCACGTCCACTTTTTTGTTTCGTCCTGAATGTAGTGGCAGTAGTAAAAAGTAATCATTAAAACATCAAGCGAAAGAAAGAAATTTTTTGACTATCCGTGTAGCGCTGTCATAATGTTACCACACGAAGAATGCTACTACCCACCGTGAAATTTATTGGAACACACATTTAAATTAACGTGTTCAGAGATAGGACGGAGAAAGTATAACTGATCAATAAGGTATTTGTATATATACAGTAGTGTGAAAAACAAGAAGGTCAATAAATATGATACAAAAGATAAAACGGAAGTAATAAAGTAATATTCCACTAAAATGGAAGATAAAAGTGGCAATGCAATGGAATAACTATCCAAAAAATTAATTCCCCGACCTCTTATCACTAATCAAGTGGAAAAGTTAGTTTTACTACCGATAATAAAATATTGGTAATACCGAAAGGGCTAGATCATAAAATATGGGACGAAGTGTTAATCATCAATACTGCAAGAACAATGCGATACCCAGAGGAAAACAAGAGTGATTCAATTAACATTTCATCGGCTGGTGATAGCGCTTTCCTTGGAGCTTTCTCGTCTTCTTCAACATCAGCATCTTCGCAGGAACAGAATGATTCGTCGAATGATGGTGGTACAAACATAGCCACCATCAGTGAACATGTTCTCTTTGGGAATAATAATGGACAAAACCGTTTTCTCTATCTGTACTACAGCGAAAGCAACACGGGAGACACTTCCAAGAGACCTTATACAACAGGTGGAGGCATTGATTCTTTTAAAGGAATTAATAAGATGGGGAGTAGTAGTCGACAACAGCCAACGTGGAATGATTTGTCGAGTGCCGGCGGAGGCATCAAGAGATCTAGTGGGAGGGGCTCAGCAGGACCCTCCCCGATCTCTTACGGTATGAATGATGGAGATGAATATGATTTCGACGGAAAGATGATACAGATGAGCGCTGTGGGTAAAGGCAGCAAAGCTGGTAACAATAACGATGTTACACCATATCCCGTATACCTGTCACCTGTGGAAGGCAGTCCGATTATGCCTTCATCGCCCTCGCCTCCAAAACGCAATAAAACAGAGATCGAGAAGAAAGAAGGTCGTGTTAGAATCGATTCGATAACGGGCGATTTTTTCGATGAGGATGACTGGGACAGAATCTATAATGTCCCAGATGTAGATTCTAGGTATTTGTACTCACCTGAACCCCCAAGCGCGAGAAAGACAACGAACAAAGGGAGTCGAGAAGGATCGAGCAGGCTCCAAGTTCAAACGAGTGGCAATGTTTTAAATATTCAAAAGCCAAGTCCTGTATCTTCCGCTTCTTCTATGAAAAATTTAAAGGCTCCCATGGGATATGAGAGCCGAGTGGGGTCCAGAAGAGTAAGAGTAACGCCTCAGTCTTCGTCGAAAGGTGCTCATGGAAGGGGCGGACTGGTAACAACCAAAAAGCAATGGAGCAGTACTAGCAGCGTACAAAGTAAGAAGCATTCTCCAATGGCATCATCCACACCGTCGTCAAGGAGTATGGGGAAAGGCAATCATGTTAATCCACATGGAGTCACGCATCATCATCACCAGCCACCCACAGGCCAAGGCAGTGGAAACCAGCATCACGATGAAAAGCGTGTTAGCTGCGCCACCACTGGAGACGGCATAGATCAAATGAGTTTTCGAAACGGGATCGGAGCGTTCTTTGGAACGCCAGCTAGCAAACGGATATCACAAATTCATGAGCCAACCCCAGAAGAGATGTATAATCAGGAAATGCAAGGGTGGAGATCGAGATTAACTACCGCCGGCACCATTTTCACTGCAACCTTGTTCATTCTCTCGTGTGCTTCCTTACTTTTTGTTTTCCCTATTTTAGTTGATCCCATTTTGGTTGGATTTGAGGCTCAATTTTTCAATGAACCAGTTACATGCAGGTAAGAAGTTTTCCCCCTGTAGCCCACCAATCCCTATACATTTTAAGCATAAACCAATTGGCATAAACACTCAAAATGAGCTTATTTTAATCTCAATCATGCAGAACAACAAACTTCCGAAATGGTTCTGGATCGTCAGAATGTGCCATTCCATCCTGTCGAGAAGGATGTACTCTAGACTTATTCTCGTGCATGTTCGTAGAAGTAGAATATTCTATTGCGGGGGCAAATCTCAAACCTCCGTCAATCAGTCCTACGCCCGCAAATAGTCGCATTACCAATAACTTAAACAAATCAAACTCCACTAATAACTCCACCCTCCTTTTACCATCTCATCTAGAAGATGGTCGCAACAAACGCTCGGCAATTCTTCTGATTAACATCAACGGATGCGGTTATCCTCCGGCGGTGTCTTGCTCAGATTTCGAAAGAAAATTTGCTCCGCTTCATACAGAATTTCCTTGTTACTACAGCCAACGTAATGAGTCGATCGTGGTGCCACACTATAGCCGACACACAGAAATGATTCATTTAATTCTTGCAGTCTGTGTGCCGGTTGGAGTGGCTCTATTTTCAGGAATTTCCCTCTGCCTCTTGATTCGATACCACAAGGCATTGAAAATGAGTATTTATAAGAAGTACGCTGCAAGAAAAAAGGAATTGAGAGCTAAAAGACAGAAAATGAAGGAAAAGGAGCACTCAGAAAGAGAAGAAGGGAACGATGATGATGATAATGATGATGAAGAAGACGTTACGTCCATTTCTGAACTGGAGCCAATCGAGGATTACGAAAACAAGGAGGCAGAAAACACAATGCATAATGGACACACCAGAATAGGAATTGAGTCCAGCAGGTAGTTTCAAAACTTAATTCCGATAAACCCTTAAAAATACTTGAACTAGGTTTCTTAAACAAAAATTTATGTTCTTTCGTATAGCATGCTTACTAGTACACGAATGTAATGGACATGCAGTATTACGGGAATTTCCCTTGTGAGACTGATTTGTGATTTTATTTCCTCCAAATCAAGGATATCCTACACGGATCATTATCGAACTTTTTTCTTCAGGCACAAAACAATCGCGAGCTGAAAATCTTTTTAAAAAAATATCAATAGGAAGGACGTACCATACCAATACACTTCTAAAATATATACAGCCCATTTACATGGTATTTCATGCATTAATATTGAATAGTAACTAAAAATATTATATAAAAGTAATATTATTAAATTAAAATATGTATATTTTAAACTAAAGTAATTATTTCAACGTGACATTTGAGGAAACAAAGTCGAATCGTACGAAACCTTTGTACCTTAAAGCCTTAGATATATTATTGCGTACATATTTGGAACATGACAAAAAATAAAAAGGGTTCTAACATTTTAATAAAGTTTAGAGTAATCGAATTTAAATAAGACGCGTCGAGGAAAAAGAGTAAATTTCGGACGGCTGAACTTATCATCTATTTTTATTGAATAAAAGAGGAGTATTTCAATTTCAATATAAAAAAGTTACTGTGTAAGGACGAAAAACGGCCTTTCTCCACGACCTCATGGCAACGAATCTTCTTAAAAACCATATTATTCCATGTCAAGGAGGTTGCTGATTCCGCCTATATGGGTCTTCGCCCAAGAATTCCCAACCGCTTTTGCAAAATTCACCAAAAACCGTGTTTTCATGTACTTTTAATGTGATAGGTTTTATACATGTGAAAACGGTTTTTGGCGAATTGTGCGAAAAACAGTTGCGAATTATTGGGTGAAGACCTATACTTGCGGAATCAGCCACCTTTTCCAAATGGACTAGTTACCATGAGGACGTAGCAACAATTTATCCCGTTCTTTGTCCTTACGCAGCACTTTTTTTAAAAATTAATTACGTTTATTACTTCGAACAGTAATTTTTTCTCGGTGATTCTTCCTCAAGCCATGCAGGATTCGGCCTGAAAGAAGTATCTACAAAATGTAAGGTAACCAAAAATTGCATGGCGGGATTCACCCTCAAAAATCCGAAAATGCAAAAATCCGAACAGCAAAAATCAGAAATGTAAAAATCAGAAATGCAATTTTCCGAAACCAAAAATACAATAAGATATGCAGAAATCCGAAAAGCTATTCCCTGAATGCTATATGATGTCTCTTTGTTTCTATGGGCAAGGATTTGAAGGGGCAAGGCTAAATCGCATGTAGGGTTTTGAAATATTTATTATAAAAGCTTTTTATTTATTTCGCCACACAATCTTAATCATCCTATCTAAGTAGCTATCAAAGATTATAAAGATGATTATAAGATGGGTTTTGTATTTAATTTACTTTCCACTCTTCTTTGCGCGTTTAGGATATCCAGAAACAGTCCTAAGATAAGTCGTCGTATTCGTTCGCCTCCAATATCCCACGACGGACTGAAACATATTTGTATGCAATGCAACATATTTTTTGTTAGATTTTGTTGGAAAAATACCAATAGAAATCGTAGGCAATTCATTTTCCGTTCGATTTTGCTCTCGCAAAAGGGCAGTCAAGAATCTATATGTCGAAGGGCGACCTGTTTCCTTTCCATTTCATGCTTTTCAAAGGGATTCGGAAATTTCAATGTTCATTTTCGGATATTTCAATGTTTTTTCGGATTTTTCAAGAAAATGAAAAAATACATCATTTCGGATTTTTACACTTTCGGATTTTTGAGGGTATACCGTATTATGTATTGTGGAATGCAATGCTGCCTGGATTTCTCTCCGGTCTTTAATTAGAATCATGAATAACAATAAAAAACCAATAAAGTGTGCATTTTTTGGTATTTTCCTCTCTGGCCTTGTCATAATATCCATAAAGTTTCTCCATATCATCATTATTATCATCTATGTACATCAGACATAAACATTCAACATCATTTACAATTTACAACGAAAGTTAAAAAAAATTGAACGAAGAGGGTTGGCTGCTTG
>JAHZNI010000537.1:0-10828 GCA_027744415.1 Seira ritae
TGTATCAGCGTCCTTTACATTTGCTCATCGAGAATTCGCTAAAAATACATGAATGCAGATAGATACCAAGAACTTACTCTCAGAAGTACAGCGAGCACTTACTTACTCCTTTTATTCTCTTGACGCACTTGAATGCTCAATGAACGCGAAAAACGAGGCAGGTTATGCCTACAGAGAAGTGCACCATACGACGACGACAACGACGATGCGATGATGATAGCACGTCACTAATTCTTGCAATTTGTGTCACAAACCATTACCGAATGACAAGTTTCTCTTTTGGAGTTGCTCTCTGCAGAACACCACTGACTCCACTTGTGTTTGTACTTTGATCTCTTTTCAATGACTCAAGGGGAAAAACTCAATTTTCGCACTAGAATATTGATATAATTTAATGATATGGAGAAGAAACAGTGCGTATTATTATTTTTCAATCTCGTTTTCAAATGTCGAAGTCGATCAGGTCTTATCAACGACGAATTAGAATATAATTTGACTCCTCCATCACCGCTTACTTCGACCGATCCCATTTTGCCCATCATGCAATATCGAACGTCAACTGCACACCTTTCTTTCGGACAGTTCAGCGCTGAAGGGAACTTAGTCGGAGCGCAGCAGTCGCAATCTCAATCGCGAACGAGGAAAAAAATATATTCACGAAAACTTGTAGGAAGCTCAAGCTCTGCTCGAGGAAGAGAAGAGATGTGAATGTGAATCTCGTATCGGTATCGTGGGGCAAATGTAGTTCGCGTTTACCAACTAACTATCTCTATCTATCTATCACCTTTTTCCTCTCGTTATGATTATTTCTTAATCCTGAAGACGAAATAGAGGAGAAGTGAGACTTGTTGCTCAAGCCAAGTCATATCAGCAAAAAAGGTATGACTTGTCTAGGCGAAGGTTTGGAGAGGAATGATCAACTAACTGCCGGTTTCCCTTGTAATTGTATCTTAAAGGAGATGAGGAGAAATGCGTGTAAAAGAACTTCTTATTGTAATGTATGTATGTATGTATGTACATTGTACATTCATACTTTCTTACTCCTTTTTGACTGACTGACATGCCACAAAAATATGTATCCCTCTTACCTTCCCAAATAATGAATGTAAGTACATGCACGAAACGTCGCACCAAACATCTAGTTCACCGCCGCGTAGTATTGTTGCAAAAGGCAATACACAAGACAAGGTAAAAATCATCATCATCATTATCGTCATCCTCCTCTCCTCATCCTTTTTTTTCTTATCTCTTCCCTTTTCTTTTCTTATTCATTTTATGTCTTTTCTACAAAACGAACTATTATTTACACATCTTCTCTTTCGATTTGGGATAATATCATTGTATCTATCAAGACGACATGCCTCTGTATCACATATTATACCAGTTATGTGCACATGTGCCTTTAAAATTAAATGAGCAGACCCTTTCCCTCACTCACTTCTCCGCGTGAGTCTCTCACTCACACAATCAGTCTTGCTCTCCGTTCATGTTCAACCCGTGGATGATGACGACGTGGTCGTGGTCGTCGTACTCATCTCATGTCTCTCTAGTCTGAGCTGAGTATTGCATTGTTTGCTTTTTTTGGGGGATCATTCTTTATTGTGCACCTAGGAAAAATACAAGAAACAATATAATTGACGGTGTGCTGCTCCTCGCTGTCCCTGTCCTGTCTTCTATCATCTTACGGGGTCTTCTTTGAGTGAGCTAGAATCTACACCAATAATACCAAATATCAATCGTCATCGTCATCCCAAAAAATCATTTGATGCATTACCATTACCAATGTACATGTTCGCACTCTTCTTGAGCTAGTAAAATAATATTCACGAATTGAGCTAACTCGATTCTATTCATCCTTATCCATCCATGTCTTTCGTTTGGTGATCATGATCATGCGGATTATGATGGCGATGGCAAGGCAAGGATGAACATGATTATGATCATATAGTTTTTAGTATGACTGTATCTCCTATTTCTCTGCATTTTTAACGCTTAGCTATTGCTATTATACCTATTTAGAAATTTGTGTGTGCCCAGGTATTTTTTTTCATGTGGGCTCCCTTCCAATCTCCCCGTTCCTCCGTCCTCTGCCCGTCCGTCACTCACACACTTTTGCTTAAAGCTCTCTTTTTTCCTCCTTTTTGTCGTGGATTGGATTGGGCCATATCATTTTATTGTACCTTTCGTTTTAAAGAAAATGTTTTGAGAGAGGAGACCAAACCAGTGAGAACGAGAAGCTTGTCGTTTTTTCCTATGGTATCGTATCGTCTTCGTCTTTTTCTTCTGCAATTTAGCCTTTGTCAAAAAAATTCAAAAAACCAAGAAGAGGCATGCTATCTACAGCAAAAGGGAAAAAAACTCTTGACTCCTTGATTTGGTGTTTCGTTAAAAATCCTTCGTATTATTTGGAGTTAATGCAAGAAGAAGGTAGAAAAAATGGAATGGGGATTAGGTATGATGACGATGATGATGGCGATGATAATGATGATCATGCTTGTGCCTTGTGCTTCTATGAAAATTGTTTTAGGGGAAAAAGGTAAAGCCAAAATATAGAAAAAATATATAATATGTAATTCTTACTTTCCTTACCTATTTCATTTCTGTATAAGGTACCCATCAAAAAAAATATAGAACGATTGAAACAGGAAGATTACAAGAGATACTACTTTGGCTTGGTTTGCTTGACTAAGTTATTATCGTTTTTTTTTCGCTTTGCACATTATCCATTTCTTGGAAAACTACATGTGTACTTGTAATAAAAATGATGATAATGCTATATAATAGCTACCTATACGTTTTAAAGTTCGTTAAATTGGGCCGGCATAATGCCTGCTACCAGGAACTTTAAAAATAGATTCTAAGAGGCTTATAGGTGATTAACTCCATGCATCAAGTGCATACCGGTAAGCAACAGATAAATAGGCAACTATGTGCGTACCTCGTTCTCAGAAAACTTTTTTTTTACATAAAGTTGGAATCTAAATTGGAGATAATATGTAGTAATCAAATTATAGAGCATAAAATATAGTCATCCATCAATAAAATATACATATTCAAACTTGTTCCATTCTGTAGTGCACTTCAGCCAGAGCCAGCCTGTCGGATGTAGGACAGCCTTCGTTATGTTGTGGAGAACACCGGAAATGCGAGATCCTCGTGGTTCCCACGTGCTCCTCAGAGAGTGAAGCGTAGCAAAGAAAAGCTAAACAAAACTAAATAGCGTAGCACCACCGTTTCCTTTTTTTGCTAGAAATAACATCCCATTGCATTCTTCACGCTTAAGTTCCAGGAGGTTTTCGTCTAGAATGAAATGAGGGCATGTGAATGTGGGTATTGAATAGGGCCATTTACCGTTCACTTTTCTTATTTTATTTGGGCTGGCGTCGCCAGCTATCTCACGGGACTCTCTATAACTTTCCAATAATAAAAATAGATTTTTGAATAGAAGAATCCTTTTGAGGAGATGGAAAAAACTGAATTTTTTTTCAGAGAAACTTTATGAAAAGCCAGCCCGTTATTTCTTTACGATGCACAATAAAGAGACGGGCCCTTGAGAGAGCAAGCCCTTTTGCTGAGAAAGGGGTTGATCCATGAAGGAATTGAAAGTAATGTTTGGAATTAAATCGCCGGCTAAGGAAATGATGCAATCTTCTTCTTCTTGGCTAAGCAAAGCTCATGAAAGAGTTCATTGCGAAAAAAGTGTGTAGGTAATTGTATATTTTTTCCGGTCATCATAAAACTGACATTACTTATTATTTATGAGGGCTTATAGATCCATCCATATTGATGAATTCCACAAATACATAATAATAAATGCTGTTTCCTCCATGCCATCCATCCATTTAAAGTCATTTTCTTCTGCTTCGCATAAATAAAAACGACGGCTTTCGGGGATCGGACTTTCAAGATTTTGATTGAAAATGTGTAGATACAGTTATAAATTAAAATGTCGCTTATTCGTGTGACCTCATTAAAACGAGTTTTTGCTTGAACTTCTATCGCCTAAAATAAACGATAAAAATCTTTTAAAAATTTAGCCAGTAGGTATTATTTATATTATGGCACACTTGAAGAACGAGGAATGTCTCGTATTTTTATAGCTTTGAAATCATATTCAGTCAGGCCAAAATATTTACTTGCTTATGTACGCTCGTGAATGTGAAATGCGAAATCATTGAATACGAGCAATTCAATGCAGGCAACACTACCGCAACAAAAGAAAAAGAAATATACTTATTCTGCAGTAGTCCCTCTGCAGTTTTGTTTTCCTAGTTATAATATAATGCACATGTTTAATTATTTTTGAACATTGAATAATAATAATAATCAGTTCAATATTGATCATTTATGAATAGGTAGGTCATAGTTCTAAATTGAAGGCATGAGTCGAATTATGCACCTTCATTCGGCCAAATACAGTTGACGTACATACTACAAGCGATTCTCCTACTTCCTCCTCATCTTATGTTGTAGCCAACTCGACAACTTTCATTTCTGATTCATGTCAGCAGCAACATTATATTGCCGAACTCATTGAACCACCGGCCACCGGCATCATCAAATCACTTTTCTTCATTGACAATCAATGGTCAATATTATGCGCAAAAAAAATTAAAATGCATATTGGAATTAGAATTATGTAGTTGCATTTTCGATATTATTCAGGTTTCATGCAATAGGTAATTCGAAGTACTCGAACTAATCATCAAAAATAAAACGTCTTTTTAAAAAACCGGAATTTAATTGCGTTACCAGAATGAACTCGTGAGTCATTTAGGTTATTCTGTTCACTGCCCACACCACCACACCGCTATATCACCTATTACATCTTTTGTCTTCTCCGATGATTCATAGAGTTAATGATGGCAAAGATGACGATACCGTTTCTTCCAGCCTGTATCATGTGCAGATAGTCCGCTTTTTTGTTTGCATGACAGGAAATGAAAAATAGGTTGGCCTGCCTTACGGAGAAAAAGCATTATTTTTCTGCAGAGTCTGCAATTTTTTAAAAAGAATAAACTTCTTAAAATTATTGCTTCAAAATCGCATTACAGTAATTGGATAGCAGAAGAAGCACCACACACTCCAGCCTTCCTCTCTTCATTCATCCATTTTTGTGCAATTCATTCTTGAAAAAAAGAAGCACAACCAAACCACTACTTATTTTCATGATGGTCTCAGTCATCATAATGTGATCCACGATTCTACGTGTATGTTCGCGGAGACCGCACGTAATAATTTCTCGAGAAGTGCAACTACCACATTCGAATTGGATGTTCATCAGTCAGACGATTATATACATACCTATTACACACATTATTTATTTCCTTTGTTTGCCCTCTCTTCATTACCGAGAAGACATTGAGCCAGAGAGAGATCTTCATTGATTGCATATTAGCTCACGTATCCATGCGGTATTATGTCATGAAGTTTATCTTTTGTGTCAAAGCGGCAAAGTCGTAAGAAGGTAACGCATTAAACATGTTTACTCAGAAAGGAGAGAAAAAATACACATGATCTAGAGCCATAGGAGCCTGCCCAGCTTTATAGTTTATAGTTGATTGCGATAAGAAGCATTGCATTGCAAGGAAGCCTGGACTGGGCGAAAAAACTCATTCCTCATCTTCTTTGTTTTAATGAGAATCCTTGGATCATCATCATTGACTGCACCTGCCTGTCCTGTTGTTCTTGAAAAAATATCATCGTACTTATTCTTCCCCCATAAAAAGATTGCTGCAACAAGGTGAGCAGGCAGGCAGGTATCGCCGGTATGGACTATGGATGAGTCAGGAAACTTAATCATTAAAATTGTACGGAACTTTTAGGCAGCGTGTTTGGAATTTTTTGCAGTAATACCATTTTCGTGTAAAGATCGATCATCAAAAATAAAAACTTTTCACTTCGAAGCTGAAGAGAATGTATCGTAGTTGACGAATACTTGCCGCTAGCTTAGTTGAGTAGATGGTTCAGAGGTGATAAGGAGATTATTTTACCATTTATTTTTGAATTATTACGTAAAAGAATAAGAATTCCCAATCCAAACTAGTCCTTAATGGATGATAAATTCTTGTAAATGCGATATCAAGAAGACTAGAAAAATATTTACACTATCAAATCAAGCCAAGCCAGTGATTGTAGTAGTCATAAAGTGGTAATGATAACTTTAGAAAAAAATATATCTATTTCGCACAGAAAAAGCAACATTTTAAAATTATTATCTGCTTTTTATCATCATTTTTCTTTCCAATTATGACAAGATGCCCAACGCAATTTTCCACTGCATTACATGTGTTTGCATAAAGTTAATTATCATAATTACGGGTTTCGCTTTTTTTGCCCTGTTCATCCTGTCATTTTGAAGGTGGGCAACTGCAAAAGTGTAACCTGCATTTTTCTCCTCTGATCATGTGTAATTTTCAAGTAAGGAATACATGCAGCCAAAGTTTCAAGAATTTCGAGTTGATTGGCGACTTACGCAGCAGACACATAGCACCACATAGGCAACTATATTTATAGATAGTCATACTCATACCTTACGTTTTACTCATTTAAGGGGAGTAAATCAAGAAAACAACTTCTTCGTAGGCATTCATGGGGAGCAGATTATAAATATCAATGATGGGATACAACGATACGATGCGATTCAGATTAAATGACTTTTGGTCTGGCCGTATGAGTGAGTGAGTACTCGAGTTCTGCATATTTTATTCATCCTGTGCCTTTTCCGAAACATCTGCAAAATCATCTCATCTCTGATCCTCCTGATGCATATTGTCTTGCTCAAGTGGACATCGTCATCGTCATCACAAAACAAAAAAGTTCTTCTTCTTCTTCTGAAGCTCTTCAGATTAAATATGGGAAGCGTGTGGGAAATGCGGAGACAAAGCTGAACTGCACGTCCACTTTTTGGTAGTACGGGACAGGCTATGCATATGGTCCTCCAACTGGGCACGATCACACTCTTTTTATCTTTTGATGAGACTCACCTGTCAAATGCCTGCAAGAAGGACATTATAAAAAGGAGCATGCAATCCAATGCACACACGGGCGGATGGTCGGTCAGTCAGATTAAGTAGAAGAACGACTACGGACTACACTACAACTACAATACAACAGCTTGCCTCGACTTCGAAGAAAAAAATTTAGACGTTATAACCTATTCAATTCTCAATATATTTATCTTCTCGTTGTCGCCAGTTTCGTTGTAAAACAAAACCTGTTTCTTCATATTCCTCTATCCATTTTCTGCAAATTGCGATTGCATAGTTAGTGCATCACATCACATCACATTTGTGATCTCCCAGCATCGCTTGCAGTTCTTCGCCGTTCATGCCATGCTGGCCTGGCCCATTTGGTTTGTTCGGTTTTCAAGCTAAAATGGACAGATAAATACAATGGCCATGCCAAAAACTACTGCTTGCTTATATTAAGTTTAATGTATCAATATCAGTAAATTAACTATTTAATCCTATTGTACTTTTTAAAAGTTTATAAGCTAAAATGGATAGATAGATACAATGGCCATGCCAAAAACTACTGCTTGCTTATATTAAGTTTAATGTATCAATATCAGTAAATTAACTATTTAATCCTATTGTACTTTTTAAAAGTTTATTCTCTCTTGAGCAGGTGTACGTACACAACAGTATCCATTTTTTTATTGCCACTTTCATACATGTCACGCAACAAAATAATCTAGTACAAGCACTGAGCACAGGTAGGTAAAAAATCTATCGTTTGTGTCTCTACTCATTTCTTCGTTACATTGATCAAAGTAACATTATAAACTTGAAATATATATTTTTCAAATGCACCAGAAAAAATAGCCCGTAGTAGTAATAGTAGTAGTGTAAAAAAATCTATCGTTTGGGTCTCTACTCATTTCTTCGTTACATTGATCAAAGTAACATTATAAACTTGAAATATATATTTTTCAAATGCACCAGAAAAAATAGCCCGTAGTAGTAATAGTAGTAGTGTTAATAGGCAAACTAGACGTTGGGTTTGTTTGATGATGATGAGAATGCTGTTTTCTGCTTGTTCGTTCACCACATCTTTCAAAATTAGCATTTATTATTTTTAAAAGTCATTTTACAACTCATCTCATCGCTTTGTTCTTTTCCTGAGAGTCGGTAAACAAGGAGGCAGGCAGGCAGGTGAAACGTTATCATAATTTCTCTCCACTATAATGAATATATGTACTTTACGAAGCATATGTATGTTTGAGCTTGACAATGAGCGCTACTTGCTTTGTCAGGAAAAGCCCAAATCGACATAAGGAATAAAAACCAACGAGAGATGTGTTCTTGTTAGCAGGATCTGAGAAGGATGATGATGATTAATGACAAGTTTTAAATATATACTAAATACTTACTCATCAAGTTCGCCACCTACTATACCAGAACTGTCAATATAATACATATAGTAGAAGGCATAAATAGGCTTTCAAATATATTTTATAGCCACCAGTAGTAGGAATATATTGACTTCTTCACAGTTTTTGATTTTCTTCACAAATTAATGCAATTTTGGGTATTTGTGTAAAGTGCGAACTTCAACTTTTATAATCTACTTTTACCTCTGCTGGGCTCCCTTTATACCGTACTTAATTCAAAAACATTTGAGTCAGTCCGTCCGAAGAGAAACTATTTTCAATCAAGGACACAATTTCATGTTCTTACAAAAAGTGAGTTAAAATTCTACATTAAGTACTTATGCGAAATTTAATGTATTATTGTTGTCCAACTCTTTGGAAGACTGCACTCGCCATAGTATAGTTCGCACATTCAGACGGAAGTTCTTTGAGTCTGTGAATGACAGCCATTTATCGAGAGAAAGGAAAGGACGAGTGCATTCATGAGAGTTCTGCTTTTCTATTTTCTATCCAAAAAGTCAAACTCGTGTTACATTTACCGATTTAGGAGGAGTAGGTAGGTAGATCTAAAGGCAATTTCGTAAGTTTCGCTAGATCACAAAGATATTTTTTTGGGTACATATTTGCTGAAGTAATTTAATCTCCATATGACACCACCGCCAACTCCCTAATGAGGCGCAAGTTGACAATAAACGTAAATTTAATTTATTCATTTACTCTTTTATGACTTCACTTGTCGTAATATCAAATATCAGACAGCAAAAAATCAATGTATCTTCTATCATCATCATCATTATCATGATCAATTTTTCTCTTTACGATGGAATGACTAATCTGCGAAAGCCTAGACACCCACTCATCTCATCTTTTTCACATGCCCAAGCAGGATGATGATATTGTTGCATTTTAGGTACCTGGCATATAACATAATATACATATCGATTCTTTAGAAGCAGAAGGACGAAAGAAAATTTCCGAGTTATTGAAATAGGACGAAAGAAGTTTTTTACAAACGGAGCAATTGGACGAAAGACGTTTTTGCCCATCAGTGCAATAGGACGAAACACCGATTTTTACACAAGTTGAGTTAAACAGCTTAAAAAAATCTCCAGACAATTACGCGCATTTTGATACCATACTCTTGACTACCCCTATCTTTATTCTATTTTTTTATCAAAACATTATAGACGGGCACATGAAGGGTTAAATTTAATTATTGTTTACCAATTAAGCAGACGTAATTCAAAAAAATCGAATTTTGCTTCTTAGCGTACCATGATCAATTAAGTCTACTCTATAAAGCAAAAGAATTATTTTCTTATTACTTTCATTTAAATAATCACGAATTTGTCGAACGGTATAAGTATTGTATCAAATACTAATTGCATTATTTCCAAAGGATCAGGTTTATGTGTCTTTCGCCCTATTGCACTGATGGGCAAAAACGTCTTTCGTCCAATTGCTCGGTTTGTAAAAAAACTTCTTTCGTCCTATTGCAATAGCTCGGAAATTTTCTTTCGTCCTTTTGCTTCTAAAGAATCGATATGTATATTATGTTATATGNTGCTTCTAAAGAATCGATATGTATGTACTTGACTGCGGCGTGTTCTAGTACTTGTGGTATACCATATTTTTTTCTTCAAAAACATAATAACAAGTAGTAAGTTTTGTATTATTCAACTAGTCCTTTCGCAATCACAATTATTATTTAGGTAACTTGCAGTACCTTTGCAGAATATTAAAACTTTCAATTCAAACGTTTGTGTTACAAAAACCAAAGTCAACTCGTCCGGTCTGAAGTCTGAAAATACATTGATGCAATGCATTTGCATTACTATTACCTTTGAAAATTGAAGAAGGTACGTAAGCATGATGGGTACTTGTTGATTTCTATCAAAACATTTTTATGTCCAGTTTACTACATATTTCAACTTGTTTTTTAACAATAGTGTTTACTCTCTTGCTTTGCTAACTGGATGGGAAACATTTTAGAAGGATGAGTCACTTACTCCTTTTCTGCATCGGCATAATATTTTGCCAGCAGAAAAAAAGTTTTTTTCATAACATAACAAGAACAAGTACCTAAACTTTTGACGGAGTTTTATCAAGTGCAGAAGACCGAAACTAATGTATTGCTTTTTATTTCTGCATTCTTTTCATTTTTTTTGCAAACCGTTTCTTCGGAAAGGAAAAGGAAATGGCATTAAATTTGTGTTTGTATTTCGCCACTGCTGACCAAATTTATTTACAATAAAATATAATACAATGCATACTTTGAGTTTATTAAAAACCCGAGCCAAGGTTTCTTTTCAATGTTCATCCAACTCATATCTATTTTATTATTTCGTATAAATCGTGAAGAACTCGAATCAATGCCCGTCCTTGAAACTGATCTGATTCATATTTTTATTCGCATTGAAACGCAATAAAGCGACAAATCCGGAGAATCCGAGA